>JAGYYJ010002484.1:0-90687 GCA_019671005.1 Hibiscus mutabilis
TGATATAGGATAATTTCACGAAAAATCCCAAAAATTCCTCGGGACTCCAGGTGGGAGTCCCACGAGAGTTTCCGGCCCCCACGGGGGCCGGGGCGACCGCTTCGCGGTCGATACTTTTATTAATTTTGGCCCAAAACGCGCCGCGAAAACAGCCCTTTTTTTACCCCACCTCGGGAAGCGTGCTAAACACTAAACACTTACCTCGGGATCCGTGCCACACCTCACCTCGGGATCCGTGCCACACCTAAACCCTAAACCCTCAACTCAACCCTAAACCCTAAACCTTCAACTCAACCCTAAACCCGAAACCGAAACCCTAAACCCTCAACTAAACCCTAAACCTTAAACCCTCAACTCAACCCTAAACCCGAAACCCGAAACCCTAAACCCTGAACCCTAAACATAAACCTTAAACCCTGAACCCTGAACCCTGAACCCTGAACCCTGAAACCTAAACCCTAAACCCTGAACCTAAACCCTAAACCCTCAACCCTCAACCCTCGACCCTCGACCCTCGACCCTCGACCCTCAACCCTCAACCCTCAACCCTAAACCCTAAACCCTTACCTCGAGATCCGTGCCACCCCTTACCTCGAGATTCGTGCCAACACTAAACCCTAAACCTTTACCTCAAGATCTGTGCCACCCCTTACCTCAGGATCCATGCCACATCTTACCTCGGGATTCGTGCCAACACTAAACCCTAAACCCTTACCTCAGGATCCGTGCCACCATTTACCTCGAGACTCGTGCCAACCCTAAACCCTAAACAATTACCTCAGGATCCGTGCCACCCATTACCTCGGGATCTGTGCCACCCCTTACCTCGGGACCCGTGCCAACCCTAAACCCTTACCTCCTAACCTTAAACCCTTACCTTGGTTGTGCTAATGGGGTTTGTAGGCATCGGTTCTAAAAAACTAAAAATTTTCAAACTAAACCTTTGAAACTCTCCAAAGCCCTAACTAAGGATCATACCCTAAACCCTAAAACTTCGAAAACACCTTCGCTAAATCAAAAAAAAATCTCACTAACTTCAAAAAGATTCTATATTTTCAAAATTCAAGTACCAAATTAAGAAAGAGATATAATTTAGAGGGCAAAAAGTAAATTAAGCCAACAGCGCATAGGAACTTGGAAAAGACTCATCTTTTGCTCTCACTCAACTCTTCAATTTTCGTGCGCCGTGTGATTATAAGGAAATACTAGTGATGAAATTTAGTTGAGGCGAAGCTGCAACAAGAAGACACCGGCGATCGCCGATTTCAGCCTTCTCTCTCGGTATCTAAATCTTTATTCGCTCTTCTTGGTTCCATCCTTTAATTTCTTCCTCTCTTTTTTATGTAATTACCCATTAGCTTTCACATTTCATTTTCAACGCTTCAATTTTTAAATCTAAACCCACTTGTGTTACTATTTATATTTTTCCTCACCTAATGCATGAACACCCTCTTTTTCCATCCTCAGATCAAGTAGTATTGTTTCTTATGTCAAAATAATGAAAAAATATATATCAATTCTTGCTGAAGCGCTGGTTATCTGCATTGTTGTTCAAGGGTTAGGCGCTGCTGACACTGGTTCTAATATTTCGCATGATTGTTCCTTTCTGGCTGGCATAAGCCTTTATTTGCTCTATTTAAACTATTGATTGATCCCCCCCCCCCCCAATTTTCTGTTTTGCTGAGTATATTGGTTTTACATATTAAGAAAATGAAACGCGTGGAGTTGATCTTTATTTTTGCTCGATGCTGCTTTACTTACCCCCTTCGCAATTCCAGGTCCTTTTGTAGAGGAAGGGGATTCATCTCTTTAGAGTATAGCAAATAATGTAATCGTGCTCACATTTGTAGCCTAAAATATAAGATTCGAGATTTCTTTATGGTAGTTATAACCGCAAGCTCTCTGCTCTTTGGAAGATTCTTTCCTTAAAAAGATCATCATTGTTTACATTTTAGAGCTTCCAATCTTCCCTTTGTGGTAGGGCTTTGGTCTCTTGGAGTATCGCTTTTATCATGCCAAGGACTGGTGTAGATTGTTTTACTTTTTCACGGGGTGTTTCAAAGGTTCTCAGATACAAAAGACTTAATTGAAGAGAGCATCTTAATCTTTGGACTATGGTTGAGGTTACTGCCATTTGCCAGTAATTTTTGTACGTACATTTAGGAATTTTATAGGGCATTAAATTGCTGCACTTTCTTGGTTTGGTTAAGAAAGCTCTTTTGTTTTCTATATAATTGACGAATTACCACCTATTATTTATATCTAATTGCTTGCTTAACCTGGTGCATTGTCTAATTAGATCGTTTGAATACTACACTGCATAGTGTTCGCCCTGCTATTGAAGAAGTCTAATAGATATGTTGCTCCTGCAATAAAGCCCTGAAGATCAGTTGTAGTTGTCAGTCCCTGTACCAAGATCTGCAATTTTCATTTCAAGTCTTGTTTGGACTTTAGTTGTCATTCCAATTTAAAAGTGATAGTTTTGCTTCTTTTGCACTTGATTTCTTTGTACTCAAGAGTGCGTGATTTCACACTTTATGTGAGATTATAGTATTGCAAAAATCATCATAACCCAAGTAAAGAATATGATCTGTTCTCTGTGTAACTTTTTCTTGGAAACTGTTTCAAAGTATTATTTAACTGTGATTCGTGATGAAATTTTGATCGTATTTCTATGTTTTGTTGTTCATGTTGCATTATGATTTCAAACTTCTGCTGCTAATGATAACTACATTTTGAATTATGCAGTTTTGAAGATTGAATGAGGATTGGGTCAATTAGTTGCATCAAGATTTACTTTAAGATCCTATAAGTACCAAAATCTTGTATATTTGCATTTTTGGCTTTGGTCAATTCTGAAAACCTTGTGCACAATTGCTATTGCAATGTCCCTTTTATCTAGATTACGATGTATCACTGTGGATGTCACTGGGACTCTCATAGCTTATAAAGGAGAGCTTGGTGATTACTACTGCATGGCAGCAAAATCTGTTGGACTGCCATGCCCCGACTATAAACGGGTGCATGAAGGTTTCAAGCTTGCATATACAGAGATGGCAAAGAAGTATCCATGTTTTGGGTTTGCAGCAAAAATGCCGAACATTGTATGGTGGAAAACTTGTGTTAGGGATTCATTTGTCAGGGTAAGATATTTGTACTGGGCTATCAAAGGAGTTGTTAATCACGGCCATTGCATATTTACATCTACTAAGCGAAGAGAGAGAGAGATACTTTTTTTGACATTAGTCTTATTTCACTAACAGGCAGGATATGAGTATGATGAGGAGACATTTGAGAAGATATTTAGACGCATATATGCTTCCTTTGGCTCATCTGCACCATATATGGTATTTCCAGACTCGCAACCGTTCCTAAGATGGGCTCGTGAGAAGGGTCTTAAAGTGGGGATTATAAGCAATGCTGAATATCGATACCAAGATGTGATTCTTCCAACTTTGGGTTTGAACCAGGTAAAAGTTGGATTGATAGCATCTTCTTGGACTGTGATTCTTATTATGTTTATGTATTTTTATCTAGTTTCTGAGGAAATTAGTTTGAATATTCCTGGGTTTGAAACCTTGTTGACTTATTTGTGTTCCATAGTTGAAACAGTTGGTTACAGAATAGCATGCATGTGTAGATCTTGCAAGTACTATGATGCTGCAAATCTCAGTTTGTAAAAATGTGGGATAGTTTGCTTGTTCCATTGAAACAAAATGCCGATGGTATTTTTCATTTTTGATTTTGGTTAGGCAATTTAATCTGATTTAATTGAAATTCACATCTATATGGTGTTTTAGGGATCGGAGTGGGACTTTGGTGTGTTCTCTGGTCTTGAAGGTGTAGAGAAACCAGACCCGCGGATTTATGAGATTGCGCTTGAAAGGGCTGGAAATATTGCAGCAGAAGAGACTTTGCACATTGGTGACAGTTTGCGCAAAGACTATGTCCCAGCAAGGAGTGTGGGGATGAATGCCTTGTTATTGGATAGGTTCACAACTCCTGATGCTGAGGAGTGGAGAAAATCGGGTGCTATTGTTCTTCCTGACTTGGAGGCGGTGCGGGAATTGCTTTCTTCAGAGAAGTCAGCTTCGGCTTGTTAAGGAAATGATGTATGTCATCTGTATATTTTTTTGTTTTAATCATTTGATTAATAATTATGTGATAATAGTACTTGCCGGTTACCTTACTAGCTGGTATCTTTCACATCTCCTGTTTTCACAGACCGTATGAACGTCTAGAAATTTGCTGCATTTATTAGTATTGTTATTTTTGGTTCAAAATCAATAGCAAAATTGTTTGTTTTGGCGGATCATGAAAGAGAAGATGATATTTCTTTCTTTGGTCTGTATCAACAATATTCTTGTCAACTTTTTTAAACTTTTACTAATATAATTATTTTAAGGGTAAACTAAATGTCCTTAGAGTGTCAAATTCCCATAACGCCCTTAGAAGGTTAAATTACTATTTTACCTTTAAACCTAGAATTAGCTCTGGAGTCATGAGACCTTGTAAATGGACACGAAATACACGCAGAATCAATAATGTTATTTGGTAATTAGATTTGAAGGTTTAGGTGCTTGACAGTGATTAAATACTCGTTAGTTTCTCAAAAGTCCTTAATGCCTTCATAGACATAGTCATACACTTCGTAAACTGTGTATGGTTAATTAAACTGCTATTAGTCAACAACTAATTAGATTAATATTTTAAAGAAGTGGCTAAGACATGTTAATAAATGGATTAGGGTTAATTCTTATAACTGGGTTAGGAAGTAAACTCTCAGATCAAATGATGTCCTGTAGGTTACTTGTATTTGGTTAGATGTTTGGTAAGTCCTTGGAACTTACAGTTATAGATGTTAGTGCCAACTTTTTTTTATATGTACCTACGTAGTTACGATACTAGTCGCAACGCACTAGTACCTACATCTTATTATTTGGAAAATTACATTATGTCATAGCACACTAATATCGACATCCTGTTATATAGTCGTAGCAAACTAATACCGACATATTGTCCTGATCGATCGAGGTAAGCATGCATCTTGTACTATTGTATATACTATAATATACGAATATACACGATCATGTACCATTATTATAGTATACTTCTTGTGAATGGATATTGGGGCATTGCGATTGGCAATTTTATATGCTTGGATTAATATGACTGTAAGTCATTTGGATTATGTAATCACTCATTTTTACTTAAATATATTAATATTGCATGTATATTTTATGAACCTTACTAATATAAGGTGGTGTGTGCATGTATAAGCTATGTATACGTATTAGGGGTGTATGTATGCCACGTATGCATCTAGGGTATAAGTGTATATAGATGTTATGTTAATTATATGTATGATTATACGTACGTATACTACAATATTATATTAATTAATGATCGTATAATATAAGTATATATTTTTATGTATATATATGTATTCTTTGTTATAATTATACTATTATTATTATTGGGCTACAAAATGAAACAATTAAATATATTAAACCCAAATAAAAATTACGGTCCAATTACAAATCCAATTACAAGGCCCGTTTGGCCCAAATCAATATTATCTAATTACAATGTGGGGTGGTAGGTGGGCGTTGGATCAAGATCGATCCAACGGCCACGATGCAACCAGGAGGTCCAAAATATCGCCGGCGCGTCTTCCACACGTATGGATCGTTTCAAGTGCCACGCGCGTGGGACGCTTTAATATCCCACGCGCGTAAGATCCACGCGTTCGACTCCGATTGCGGAGCTCCACGTGTCATGATCCGGAACCGTCTCATCAAATCGAGGCTTCATCCAGCCGATCATTCTTCAAGCCATCTCGACCGTTAGATCGGATCGATCCAACGGCCGAGAAACGTGTCCGCCATCGGGCGAGTGTCCACACCGCCATCAAGGCCGATATTCGAACATGCCCAAGATAACAAGCAAAAATGGTGATTTCAGATTCAAAAGCGAGGATGCAACTTGCAACAAAGAAGACAATGATATATATGATATAGAAATCTTGTAAAAGAGGGGGAGGGAACTAAAAAAAAGGGGAAGCAAAAAAACACAAAACAGAGAGTATTGTAACAAGTTTTTCAGAAATACAAAAAAAGGCAAAGCAAGTCCAGTGGTACTTTTTCCTTACTTATTTTCTTTACATGCATATACAAAAAAAAAACAGAAACAAAAAGAAAAAAAGTTTTTTACTGTTGCTGTTCGTGGGTCTCTTTTCTCAAAGTGACAAGCCTTTCGGCTTTCCCAAGTCGAGAGATGGTGAATCAAGGAAGGGAAGGCCCCTCGTAGTTTTTGTCTTAGGTTTTAAAACTTTTTTTGGTCCGTATTTCCTAGATCTAGGGCGAATAGAAGAATATCTTCTGAATGACGATGACAAGGGGGTTGTTTTGGTATATTTTGGAGTCTCGCCGGTTAGGTTAGCGGCGGTCGGCGATGGGAGAATACTGCGGCGGCCACGGATTTCGGGTATTATAAGAATGGACGAGAAAACGAAGAACAAAATTTCGGAAAACGTAAAATGAAACAAAATGGTGAAATTTTGATTTCGGCCTAAAAAGGGGGCTTTTATAGTTGTTTTTATTTTGCTAAATGGGTAAATTACACACTTAATCCCACCGCGTTTTCAATATTTTCATTTTTGTCTTCCCGCATGGTATAATCATAAACCCAGTCCCCCTGATGTTTCAAAAGATCACAATTCCGTCCCTAAATTACACCGAATCAGTTTCTGAATGGTAAAATTACGCCCTTAACCATCCCGCGTTTTTGAATTTTTCACTTTGGGTCTGCCACTTGGTATAATTACAATCCTGGTCCTTTTAGGTTTTGTTTGTTTTGTAATTTCGTCCATAAATTACATATTATTGTTCTTAAATTTCCGCCACTGATTTTCGTTTTCCTTTTATTTCAGTCCTGTTTTCTTTGTAAATATTATTGTTCGTATTATAATCGTATATGTTGATATTATTTTATTTTATGTCTCCCGTATATGACTCGTTTTATGTTTATATGTATATATATGTGTCAAGTATGATATTCGTTTTTTATCTGGTTATTCATATCAAGCATGTTATGTTTTAATTGGTTCGTACATGGCGTATGTTGTATTTTATATGTGTGTGTTTCCTTATTTTTTAGGGGGTTACATGTTAGTGTATTTACCCTTTTTGTACGACATGTGGACCCGTATGTGTTGAAATATGTTTTATTACCAGTGTGCATGTCTTCTTGAAATACTTGTTCGTATATATGTACTTATTCCTGCCTTGTTATTTTGACATATGATAGTTGTTTTTATCTATTATTTAGAACAATATGTATATATATACATGTTTTAGTCTAAAATATCATTCATGTTAAATTAGTATTCTGGTATGTCAATTTTTATTATATTTAAATGTTTTGTCATGTTTTACGTTTTTGCCACTAAGATTGCATATCGAGATATAACTTGTTTAAATTCCGAGTCCTTTTATCCGAGCGTAAACGGGGCCAGTATCAAGCGTAGTGATAGTGGTTGGGCGTTTATTCTCGGATAACGAGACCCTTAAAATATATTCACAATTATGACCGAAATTTAAAATAATCGTCACTCTAATCCGGAAAATCCAATATTAATAAAGCGGTAATTATTAAAGTACCAATTTTGGGCGGTGTGAGGGGTGCTAATCCTTCCCCATCCGTAACCGACTCCCGAACCCTGTCTTTTTTAATCTCTGGTTTTATGGTGTCCGGCCTACCTAAGTGGCCGGTGGCGACTCCATTTTTATAAGGTTTTTGTAAACCCCACGGAATAAATATTTTATATCCCAACACCTTTAAAAAAAACATTTCAAAAATCATAGTTTTTATTTTAGCGATATATATGGAAAAAGCCATTCGCTACAGATTAATATAACTGTAAGTCATTTTCTAAAAAGAAAATGATAGCGGCCTTTTAAAAAAATTGATATTAATAGTGTTGTAGATGATTTTATTTTAAAACATACAAGAAGAATAATATTTTTAGGTGAAAATGTTATATTTTTAAATGTTCATAAATTATTTTTATATTCTTCGAGAGAGTAATTTAACATTTTTTTTTGTATTGAAGTGACTTTATTAAAAAACACTATACATCTTTCATATTATAAATTAAGTACCCAATTTTAATAAATTATACAAGATTTTTCAAATTTTTAAACGTATGACATATTAACTTGTTTCAAGTTAAGTTATATTTCAAAATTCTCTCAAGTAACACAAGGTACAATTTTCATTATTTTTGTTTTAGAAATAATTTATTATTGATTTGTTTAATTATATGCCAATGTAAATGAACTTTGTTTTTATAATATACTAATACACAAAAGCTAGAATTTAATCGCTAAACTATGTGTTTTTAATGTAATTATGATAAAAAAGATTATTACCGGTGCAATGGTAAAATATATAATATTTTTCGAAGAAAAATACATGTTCAAATAATCGAGAATTTCAAAAGATATATAAAAAAATACCAAATAAGAAAACAACGTTGATAGACAGAGACAAAACAGGGTTGTTTAACGGGTAAAATTGTAGAAAAATATTTCAGATAAGTTAAGAAAAATATTAATGTATAAAATTGAGAATAAAAAATAATTGATAATTAAGGTTGAATTTTTTGCTTCCTAAAATAAAATAAATCTGCTAATATTGGGAAAAAATATATTAAAAATTACCGCTAATTTTTTATTTTTTAAATCGATAAAAATATTTGAAAAATATTTGAAGAATAAAATAAATTAACAATGACGTTAAAATTTTGTCAATATAATTATATAAATATGTATATTTTATATATTATGTAATCGGTTTAATTATATATTATATAATCGGTCCGCATTAAAATCGAATCTTATTCAATTTTAACTGGTGAACGGGGGCGTAGATTAATTCATAAGCGGCTGCGGTGGCCGCCGAATCTTATTCAATTTTCTGCCAAACGCAAACTAAAATCTCTATGCGATTTTGGTTCTTTGCCAAAACATGCCACAAGGTTGTTGTATCCCCCTATTCTACTGTTTCAAGTCATTGTGTCGATAAATAAAAGATGAGTTAATAGTATTTGAGTTTGATGCAATTGCAGAACTCCCTGGGTTTTACTACGATGCTGAGAAGAACAGGTACTTCCCGATTAAACCACGGATACCTGGATCTTCTTCCGTTCCGCCATCCCAAAACAAGCCTCTTTCTAGCACCATCCAGGTAACCCCCTCGGATTCTTCTTCAATAATGCCCTATTCTTGCTTCTTTTTCTTTATGCTCGAATCCTTTTGTTATGAACCGAGAATCGAAGGAATGCTAGGAAATAGCTGAACGAGACCACCTAAATTAAGTTTTAGCGGTTAGGTTTTTAGTTTAGGGGTTTAAGTTGTAGGGTTTAGAATTTAAGGTTACTGTTTAGAATTTAGGGCGTAGTGTTTAGGGCGTGGGGTTTAGTTTTAGGGTTAGGGTTAAGAACCTGTATCAAAGTTTTACCCCTAATTATATTACAATATTGTTAGCATAAATAATCTAGGAGGCTAGAAGGAAAAGATATATGATATTTGTTAAACAATTGGCTGCTGCTAACTCTCTTCCCAAGTTCAATATTCCTTATTGAAACCTTTCTTTTCTATCTTACTCTTCTTTCTCTGGTTATTCTACTTGTTGTCGGAAAGTTCATTACATTGTTTTCGTTGAGAGTTGAAACTATGGTGACCGTTGAATCAATTGAGTCAATATGGAAAAAGTTTGAGGAAGACAAATGAAGAGAATTTAATGATTGTTAGTATAAATAAACTAGGAAGCTGGAAGGAGAAGAGATATGATATTTGTTAAACAATTGACTGCTGCTAACTCTCTTCCCAAGTTCAATATTCCTTATTGAAATCTTTCTTTTCTATCTTACTCTTTTTTCTCTAGTTATTCTACTTGTTGTCGGAAAGTTCATTACATTGCTTTCGTTGAGAGTTGAAACTATGGTGACCATTGAATCAATTGAGTCAATTCGGAAAAAGTTTGAGGAAGACAAATGAAGAGAATTTAAAGATTCTCCAAGATATACTTAGGCAATCAACTTTGTTGTCTGCTCAAGTGGCTCAGATCCATATGGCCAATGGTGGGATCGGTGGATCAAGTGAAGTCTTGGCTAAGCAAGAAAACACAAACACAATGATCTATCATGTGTTCGATAAAATGTCAACACCAACTGACATGAAAATTGTTGATCAACAGATTCATGACGGTAACAAAGATGATTTTCATACTGGTAAAGCAACTATTCATACCATTGGAACAATAGAAAATCTTGTTGTGGATATGGGCAATCATGTTGGGGATAAGGCAATGGAATCACAACTTACAAGAACAATTATTGGATGGGATCCAAAATACAGACTAGGTGTGCACAAAGAAATCTGGCAATGTCAGTAAGTGCCCCTCCCCTATGTTTGAATTAGATATTCAAAATGTTAAAATTCAGCAAAGAGTTCCTTGGCGTTGTCCGTGAGGCATGTTTATAATGGGTCATCAATTCCATGAAATAGAGATTTCATATAAAAAATTATCTATTGCGTCATTTATGTGGTTAATTGTTGTTTGGACAAATCAAAAAAGAATATATTCATTGGTGTTTACGCATGTAAAGGTGATTGTTAAGTTAGATGACCCTTATCGATTTAGGTTGTTGTTAATGGGGAAGTTTATGACCCTCGTTATAAGTTTAGATGGGAATTGTGTCTGGCAAAGGTTCCTGATTCTTTTTTATTCCTGCTGGACAGAAATAGCTGTCGCTTGCGGTCGAAGTCTAAGGACTTATGAAATGAGTAGGCCAATTTATAAGGATGTCGGTGTTGGCATTGATGCTGGAATTGAACTGGATAAAAGAATCATTAAGATGATTCCTGAAATTGGTGGTTTTGGAGGCCGGCACCCACTTGATTATATTTTTTTATCGATTGGTTGATCCTTCTAGAATGGACAAAATCTATATAGACAATGCATTGGAAAAACTTTATTATCTAAAAGAAAGTTGCTATGAACCTTCGATGTGGCTTTGTGAGGAGTATCCACTTGATGATTCTTACCTTGTAGTTGGTATTGATGGTTTGGAAACCATGCTTAAGCTAGCATTTGAGACCAGAATCCTTGAAACTATAGGGAATAATCTTATTGCTGGAGTTTATACAACAATATAAAGAGCTAGAGTCACATGGGGGTATATTAATAGGATATTGGGTTAGCCATCATTGATTCTTTTAGAATCAGAGAACATTTTAGAGTGTTTCTCTTTTAAATCTCATTTCAAAAATGTTGTACAAGAGTACTCCTTTTATAGGCTTTACAAGTAGTTAACCTAGAGTAGTCTACCTAAGAGATATAACTCTTATCCTTTAATGAGATAGAGTTTATCTAGATTTAGACTTTTAAATTCAAACTATTAGATGAGATAAGATAAGATTACAACATTTAATTTACATCCAATATTCTACACTCCCCCTCAAACTGGTGTGTATATGTTGTATACTCCCAGTTTGGATGAGAACTCGTCAAAGGTCACTCTCGGAAGTGCCTTTGTAAAGATATCCGCCAGTTGACTCTTTGTAGGAACATAGTGCAGCTTTACGACACCACTGTTTACCTTCTCATAAATAAAATGTTAGTCAATTTCGATATGTTTAGTCTGGTCATGTTGTACTGGATTCTTAGCAATCACTCGGTACCTCGAACTCCTGTTTTTCATCTGACTCCAGCTCGGTGAGAAGTTTTTTAAGCTACATGCCTTCGCAAATTCCAAGGGCCATAGCCCTATATTCTGATTCTGCACTACTTCGAGACACCACAATTTGCTTTTTACTCCTCCATGTGACTAAGTTTCCCCACACAAACAAACAATAGCCACTCACAGATTTTCTATCTGTTAACTCTCCTGCCCAGCTAGAATCTGTGTAAATCTTCACAGATCTGTCTTGATTTTTCCTGAAAATAAGTCCAAATCCTGGTGTAAACTTTAAGTATCGCAGGACTTTATTAGCTACCTCCATATGTTCTTCTCTAGGATCGCTCGTGTGCTGGCTGATTATGCTTACTGGATAAGCTATATCAGGTCTGGTGAGTGATAAATAAATCGGTTTCCCAACCAGCCTTTGGTAGGATTCTCTGTTCACGGGAGTACTCGTGCCATTTTTTCCAAACTTCAAGCCTGCATCCATTGGAGTGTCTGCTGGTTTACATCCATGCATTCCAGTTTCCGAGAGCATATCCAAGATGTACTTTCTCTGATTTATGACTATTCCCTCATTTGATCTAGCCACCTCCATTCCGAGAAAGTACCTAAGACTTCCCAAGTCTTTAGTCTCAAACTCTGTTGCCAAAAAAGTCTTTAGTTTCTCAATTTCCTTTGTGTCATCTCCTGTAATGATCATATCATCAACGTAAACAATAAGGAGAGTTTTTTTACCATCTGAAGCTACCTTTTTAAACAAGGTGTGATCTGCTTGTGTTTGCTTGAACCCATTCTTCACCATGGCCTACGCGAATCTGTCAAACCAGGCCCTTGGTGATTGCTTCAGCCCATACAAGGATCTATTTAGTTTGCACACTTTTTGTTTCGTTTAGTCATCCTTTAAGCCTGGTGGAATCTACATATATACTTCTTCTTCAAGCTTTCCATTCAAAAAAGTATTCTTGATGTCCAGTTGGTGCAACTTCCAATCTTTATTAACTGCTAATGAGAGCAGCACCCTTATTGTATTCAGTTTTGCCACAGGTGCAAAAGTCTCCTGATAGTCTACTCCATGTGATTGAGTAAATCCCTTTGCCACTAACCTTGCCTTGAACCTCTCGATGCTTCCATCAGAATGATACTTTACTGTGAAAACCCACTTGCATCCGACCACCTTTTTTCCTTCTGGCAGTTTAGTTAAACTTCATGTGTTATTTTGTTGTAGGGCTTTGACCTCTTATTCAACAGCTTTCCTCCAATCAGGATTTTCAAATGCCTCTTCCACTGTTCTAGGGATCCTTACACTGTTGTTAATATTAGTTGTAAAAGCCTTGAAACTGGACAATAGTTTTCCATAAGCAACAAATCTATCAATAGGATGATTAGTGCATTTTCTTACCCCCTTTCTGATTGCAATCGGAAAATCATTTAAATTCTCATGAACTGAACTTTTTGAGACATCATTGCTTACCCTTTCCTCCATGGGTAGGACTTAAGATCAGTTCTCTTGCAAGTACTAGGTGATGAATGGGTTCTGTGACAATTTTTTTCTTCTTCGTATAGGGAGTAAGTCGTTTGACTAGAGATTGTGGGGTTTGAGTAATGTGAGGCCTGGGAGATCTAGGTTCCGGAGAAGGTCTTCCTACTGGAACATTAGAAGAGATGGGAGATGTAGGCTCTGGGGAAGATCTTTCTACTAGGAGAGCTAGGAAATGTAGGCTCTGGAGAAGTTGTAGGATCATCAGAGTTGCTAGGTTGTTCGTCCTGTGTTTGTTCAAGGGTCGGAAAAGGAGACAACAAAGGAAGAATATGAGTAGGAGTAATAGGTCGAGATTCCTCACATCTCTCCCCGAATCTTAGTCCCTACAAAATAAGGTTGATTTTCAAAGAAAGTAACATCAAATGAAACATAGGTTTTCTTGGTAATAGGTGAGTAACATTTGTAGCCCTTCTGACTTGATGAGTATCCTCTAAACACACGTCGCAAGGACCTAGGATCAAGCTTACTCCTATTGTTGCTATGCACATGAACAAAAGTTTGTGCGACCAAATACTCGAAAAGGAATAGCAGATGACCATGGTTTGAAATGTGGAAAAAGATGTAAAGGGTGTCAAAAGGAGTTTTGAAGCCCATAGTTTTGCTAGACATCCTATTAATTAGGAAAGTAGCGAAGAAGAAGTGCTTCCCCAAAGATCTTGAGGAGCATTATTGAAGCGAGAAGAGACCGAGTTACCTTAAGTAGATGTCTTTTTTTTTTTCAAAGAACCCCATTTTTTGAGGAGTGTTGACACAAGAAGTAAGGTGAAAGATACCTTTCTCTCGAAAAAAGGGACCAAGGGATTTAGTAAGATACTCACTCCCATTATCACTCTGAACTATCTTTATTTTGCGTTCAAATTGGTTTTCGATCATGTAATAAAACGTTTTAAATATCGTTTCAACCTCCGATTTTTCTTTCATGAGATAGGTCCAAGTAACCCGAGAGTGATCATCAATAAAGGACACAAACCAGCGAGCCCCAGATACATTTTTAACTTTAGAAGGACCCCAAATGTCGTTGTTTATGATAGAGAAAGGAGATGTAGGTTTAAATTTAGTGGGAATATATGATTGTCTTGTATGTTTGGCAAGTTGACATGCATCACAGGTGAATGACGAGAGATGTTTATTCAGGAACAACTTAGGAAACAATTTCGCAAGATAGTAGAAATTTGGGTGTCCTAATCGAAAATGCCATAGCATGACATCATTAGAAAGAAGGAAGAGAAAAAACTGTAGGCGTAGGGACAATCGGGAATAGTTTTGTTTCGAGAGGATAGGCCATCAAGAATGCAGAGTTCATTGTGTCTCCTAGCATTGCCAATCACCGTCCTCGAGTCTTGTGCCTGAAAAATACAACCAGACAGCCCAAAGTTAACATCACAATTCTCATCTTTAACAATTTTGCTAATGATGTAAGATTGCAGGCGCGTTTTGGTACATAAAGAACATCAGATAGTACTAGATGATCATTTAATTTAATAAAACCACTTCCTGATACAATGGAGAGAGATCCATCGGCAACTTTGATAGATGATGCAAATAAATGTGGCTTGTACTCATGAAAAAGGTTACGATTGCTGTCATATGGTCAAGCACTGTAATCCACTATCCGGCTCTGTGGATTGATGTGGCCAAACAAGAAATTCTACCTTTCAGCGAAATGAAATGCAAGAGAATCGATTTGGAGAATATTTGACCAAACCTCTGTTGGAGCTCCACAACTGCTGTTTATCAAATTCTTGGAAGAACTGTCATCTGCGCAGATAACATGTGCTTCTCTCGGGGATTTGACCCGTTGGGATTTCCACTCTGCTGGTCTCACTGATTGAGATGGAGTGGGAGAAAGAGACGCATCTGAAAGGGTAAAATCAGATGGACGAGAGCTTATTGGAGAGCAATTGCGTATAGCAGGTTTCTGCTGAGCCATGTTTTCTAAATAGGGAAGAAAGGTCGAGAGAAGAGAGGAAAAAAATTGAAATTTGGAAGAAAGGATCGACCTAAACTGATACCATGTTAGAATCAGAGAACATTTTAGAGTGTGTCTCTGTTAAATCTTATTTCAAAAATGTTGTACAAGAGTACTCCTTTTATAGGCTTTATAAGTAGTTAACCTAGAGTAGTCTACCTAAGAGATATAACTTTTATCCTTTAATGAGATAGAGTTTATCTAGATTTAGACTTTTAAATTCAAACTATTAGATGAGATAAGATAAGATTGCAACATTTAATTTACATCCAATATCCTACAGATTCAAGAATCATCTATTCTAAATTTCCATGGTTGGGCATGATGTCTCAAGCAAGGAATCAAGTTTTGAAGTATAGTACAGCAGCAATAATGGAAAGCAAAAATAGCCTTCAGAATGTTGTTCTCCACCTTTCTAGGCCTATTGCAAACACCAAAACTCATATGGCCCCTTTCAGAAACATGCTGTTTTACGGGCCTCCTACTACTAGTAAAATATAATTGTTGCATGGGAGGGTCCTTAGTTCTGGTGGAGGAATATATGTACTTGGTCTTGCATCACGTTTGAACTTAAGTGCCAATAGTAAATATGGAAGTTTAACGATGCAAGTACAAAATCGGTTGATGAGTGATGTGCTTCCTCAAGGATCTCCTCAGTTGACAAGTCATCTTAATTATGCTGGAGGGTCTCAAGGACAATTGAGTTCATCTTAGTCCCATTGTTCAACAACTCCAAGAGTTTAGCCTTCAAAATGAAGATTTTCCTGCTTTACTAGGATTTAAAGGTGGTAATGCTGATTATGCAATAGATTTGCACCAGAAAGAACAATCTCATGACAATACTATGTCTATGATGCAATCCTAGCACTTCTCTATGGGGAGATCGACAGGATTTAAATTGGGTGGATCATATTCATATAATCGCCCACAGCAGCAACTGCAACATGCTCCATTTGCCAGTTGTAGCGGGGTATCCTTTTCACCTGTAAACAACCAAGATCTCCTCCATCAATGTTCTTGGTGGGTCTTGATGCGTTGTCAATGGAAACCAGGAGAAATTTCAAAGAGCAATTCGTGCTTGGAACCTTGAGGACAAGGTTCTGTTTGGAGGCAGGAGTAATGTTATGAACCGAAAATTGAAGGAATGCTAGGAAACAGCTGAAGGGGGCCACCTAAATTAGTTAGATTTTATATTAATTATATTGCAATATTGTTAGTATAAATAAACTAGGAGGCTAGAAGGAAAAGGGATATGATATTTGTTAAACAATTGGTTGCGGCTAATCTCTTCCCAGGTTCAATATTCCTTATTGAAACCTTTCTTTTCTATCTTACTCTTCTTTCTCTTTCTACTTCGGAAAGTTCATTACACCTTTCAAACTCAATCTCACGTTAAAAATATTTCTTTCAGTAATACATGTAGGTTCTATTGAATTTATTTTGCATCTGCTTCTGTATTTAAAACCTTTTGAGTTTTTCATTTGAAACAGTTTTCATCCAATCATAGCCATTACAATTACAATATTTAATTCTCACCCTTTTTCACCACTAGCTGTTTCTTTCTTACCTTTTAACTTTACTAAAAACATGCTTATAGCTTATTCTTTTATGGCCTTTCTGTTTCAGGCAACCAAGTTATGTCCACAAGCCAGGGCTGCTACATCTACGTTGCTTCATCTTAGAGAGCTGAACGGCGATGCTTTTAGTTATGATCGAGGGAGGCATAGTTTTCGGAAGGAATTCCAAAAATTACATGTTTCTAAACCTGTGGTAATCTGCAAGTTGTCTATTCATTTCTAATTATCCAAAATCTACAAATTATTTCAGTACTCAGTACACTAGCACATTAGTCATACTTTAGCATTCTAGAGGATTAATCAGAATTTGATTCACAAAAATTCTTACTGATAATCACTTGGTCTTCGTTATCATATTTTACAATATTCTAGATTTATCTCAGGTTTGGAGATATGGTGGGACAGACACAAATTTAACGAGAGTCAATATACATTATAGTGCTTTGGAACAGACTCAAATTAATGTACAGACACTGCAGGGTCAAATGGAAACAGAACTTCTGCTAGCGGGCAGTATGGATTGCTCCTTGAGGTATTATATAAAGTTGGAAATAGAGATAGATGTATCTGCATCCTCTTCCAAGTACAAGATGGACCTACAATCTATTAAGACTTGAGGCTTAAGCTGTTAGTATTTATTTGCTTCTATTACATTTTTTGTGTCAAAATACAATGCGCTGAAGTGTGTCATTGATTACGCTGCTTTGAGTAATGACCCTTTATATGGAATGATTGTTCTTCCGGTGATAATACATCCTTGAAGGACTTGGCAGTCTTGCATCTTGCAGTGAAGTGTGATAAAAACAGGAGTCTTCCTATTGGTGATACCATCTAAATTAGTTCTTCTTTTCAATTTTGTTGTGACATTGAAACCACTACATATATTTCTCATCTTTTCTTCCTCGCAATGATCTAGTGTTCCTTTTACTTACCATCTAACATTATATATCTCCTACAATTTGTTGCATTGGAGCTTTTACATGTTGTGATGCATGATCATTTTCCTACTACTGCAACATACATGCACATGCACTTGTTCTTTCTCACTTCCATTTTTCAATTCAGTCCTATATTACATTGCATTTTTAAGCTTTTGTCACATTGATTTGCTATTTTGTTCTAGATGTTATTGTGACATAGGTGTAGCTTCTTTCAATGGCATTGCAAAGCAATTTATATATCATCCATTTTGTTTGCAATCTTCTATCAATGTTGTGGTACTTTATAAACATTTAGATTGTTTTTAGCTATTTTGAAATTTGGTTTTCGTGCAGTCTCTTAAAGGTTGGAAGTGGACACCATTTTGACTATGGAGTCACGTACATTCCAGATCTAGTTTGGCCTTCCACAAAGGAGGAGGCAGAGAATGATGAAACACCTCCTTATGTCTGGAGGCCTGCAGCTGCTCCACTTCGTATACCATCAAGAATATCTTCTATGAGATTGTGTGAAAAGCAATCGTTTTTGTGAACAATGATTCCAAGGTCCAATGTGCATTGTATCCTTCAGTGATTGATTATCTTGACAAACTTTCTAGACTCTAATATTTGTCTTCTCTTAGAATTATTTATTTAATTTATGTGATGCCATCACTAAAATATTCCTTGAGCTGAAGACCCTAAGTTATATCATTTAAATCCACTTACTGGATGGGAAAAATAATCCATGATTAGATTCACATCTCTCTGATATGCTGACAACTGCTGTGGTCCTCTAGATTTAGTCTGTTCAAGAATGCCTCTGGTCCAAACTGCTTAGTCAATATACGAATGGTCCCTTTTCCCTCTTAACTGAATACATTAATTCCTTAAATATTCTAATCTTCTATGATCTGGGTGGCCTGTAGTTCAGTGGTTTATGAAGCATGGAATGACACTTTACCTAATGGACATAATTCATGGTTTATTTGATTTAATATGCTGCAGTCTGCACTCCAGCCATATATTCCTCAACTTTTCTTATATATTATGAGTTTTTTTTTCACTTGCAATATCTTAACATAGAAAACAGGATAACCACACTGGGATCTGAGACTTCTGGTGGATTTATTTATATCCTTAATCTCCAGGAGCCAGTGGATTTTACTTCTCGATTGGATCAAAGGTTACATGCAGTTGCTTCTTTTAATCATACCATTTGGACTACTGATTATAATTCTCATACAGCTCAAGTAGCAATTGGCAAGTTTCTTGTTTCTCTCTCATTTTCTTTTAAATTTTTGATCTTGTTAAGTTATGCTTAAATTAGCTTTCAAATCGTATTGTATTTGTGGCATGGGATTATATAGCTTTTCAAAAATCTATGATATATCTATTCCTATAATATGCCATTGTCTTCTAGATGAAATCATTGACCATTCTTCATAGTCTTTAGTTTGATCAGTAATGCAAGGTCCTTTGATATCATCTCCAGCTGTGGCTTCTTCTGTCTAGTCTAGAGATGTTGAAGTAAACTATTTTCCGTTAGGTCACAATTACATAGTATTAGACATAGATTTGAGTCCACTTGGTCTAAGGTTTAGCATCTTTTACATTTTCTCCACTTTTTTCAATCACAAAATGTTGATGTAAAATTTCTGTTGCTGTATCTCAATTGAACAATTGTTTGATCCTGACAGTATAGAAAAATAAATGGGGTTAATGACTTTTAGTTGCTGTTATCCTTCTGCCTGTATCATCAGATATATTTTTTTATTGTTCTAGGAACCAATATTGGAGCTGCCTTGGTTGATATCGAAAGAGGAACATCAAAATGGGTGTGTCGTAGTAAAAGTGATGTTTTGGCACAACAATTTGATCAGACGGTAAGTATTATATTATTCGAGGTTTTGGTCAGTGATGTTAAATAACTCTTTGGTGATATATCAGTTTGTAAGGGGAAAAATAGGTTCACTACTTACTTGAGGGAGCCAAATAAATTCATTTTTTTAGCATTCAATTGTTTGCTATTTATTTTATTTTATTCCCATTAACTAGTGGAAGAATGTGTTCTGTGATAATATGTATTACTTATGGGAGCCAAATAAATTCATTTTTAGGTTGTAGACCCCTTTTTTGTCAGGTTTCAAGCTATTTATTTTATTCATATTAACTAGTGGAAGAATGTGTTCTGTGCCAAATAAATTCATTTTTTTAGGTTCTAGACCCCTTTTTTTGTCAGGTTTCAAGCTATTTATTTTATTTTATTGATATTAACTAGTGGAAGAATGTGTTCTGTGATAATATGTATTACTTACTCGAGGGAGCCAAATAAATTCATTTTTTTAGGTTCTACACCCCTTTTTTTGTCAGGTTTCAAGCTATTTATTTTATTTTATTCATATTAACTAGTGGAAGAATGTGTTCTGTGATAATATGTATTACTTACTCGAGGGAGCCAAATAAATTCATTTTTTTAGGTTCTAGACCCCTTTTTTTGTCAGGTTTCAAGCTATTTATTTTATTTTATTCATATTAACTAGCGGAAGAATGTGTTCTGTGATAATATGTCTGATATATGCTCTGAGTCTGACAAGGAAGCATTGAAGCTTGCAGCATACCTATATCTTGAAATTGATACTCTGTAATTTATTTCAGGGAAATATTGTTCTTTGTGGACTCAGAAATGGAGCAATTGTCACTGTGGATGTTCGTGAGAACCAAGAGCGCATAGTTTCTGGACATACTAAGCATCAAACACCTCACTCTTCATCAGGAACAAGTAATCAGAAAAAATGGTTTGAGGTATCAAGTTCTATTTAGAGATTGAATCTCAGTTTTTATATGTGCATGTGATGAAGATGATGAATGATGATTGACAATTCTGAAACTGGGTTGTGGTTTTAAAAGTAGACATGTCATATATCTCGCCATCTTTATCTTCTTTCACAACCTGATGAGGGTCTATGATTGCAAATTATGGATACTGCAGTAGTTTATTGTTCTTTTTAGTTTTTGCAGATATCATATTTCCGTTATTCACCTTGTAGTATCAACTTACACAATGTAATCTAATTCATGCCTCATTCCATCTAATATCTGGGAAACATGTTGAATATTTAAATAGGAAGTTCTTTTTTGTTGTATCAGAGGTTAATGTATCTGGTTGTCATGTTTTACAGGTCAGAGGACTAATATCTCCTTCTCATACAATTTATATGCCATCATCTATTTCTAGGTTGGTGGGTTTTGATGTTTTTCTAAACCTGCTTTCTAGTCTTGTTCATTTGCTTTGAGTTTATTAACTACTGCTATGTTTTCTGACCTCAAGTTTGGTATCACTTCAATCCTATGATCAATACTTCTTGGCAAGCTCAATGGATGGTTCGGTTAGTTCCCTTTGTCCAGTTAGCTCTTATACTAGATTTTGCTTTGCTGATTATCGCCTCTGCATCTAAGTTTCCTCTGTTCAGTTTTATTTTTTTATATTTTGCATAGATAGTTGTTTCGTTTGCCTTGTGTTGTAATTTTTCTGATGTTGGTTGTAGCTGTATTGGGGATATGTTTAGATGGATGAAGTCTCTTATGGATACTATTTTTTGTATTAAAACTTGATAGATAAAGCTTTATGATCACCGTCTAACTAAGAGAGGGGCTGTACAATCATATGGAGGGCATGTGAATTCTCATACTCGTATACAACTTGAAGTTGACCAATCTGAGAGATTTGTTATGTCAGGTAAGGACTTAGGTCCGCCAACAACTGAACGAATTGTACACTGTTTTGCTGATTTAAAAATTTAAGTCCGACAACATTTTTATCTTTAGGTGGTGAGGACAGCTATTTACGATTGTGGGATATCAAGTCTGGTAAGATGCTGTTTGAGGAAAAATTTTCTGATTCTGTTCCAACAACAATTTGCTGGAGAAGTGCTCAAAGTAAATTCGAGTCCCTCCCTCCTTTAGCTTTGCCCCTTCTTTAATTCTTTAACAAATTGACTTGTTCTTGTACACTATTTATAAAATACCTACAGGAAGCGTGGGAATGGAAGGTGAAATTAGACAAAACCATAATTGTGGGGCTTGGCTTGGATCGGAGGAAGGGCTATTCCATATGAACTGGTCCTGAATTGGAAACCATGGATTTTCGTGATAAAGACTCGACATTAAACTCTTGGGATGGATTTCTTTCTGGTTTCAAGTGGTGCAAGAGGCCTTAATATGGCGACTTGTATATATAATAGTTTGGCGTAGAGGGCAGGGATAGACTGATGGGTGGTCTCACTTTGTATTTTCTATTAATAATATAATTTTGTACTTTTATAATTTTATTTGTTATTTTTATTAATAATATAGGTCTTTTTTACTGCTAAAATTTTATTGTTGACGTTGTTTTTATCCTTATATTGGTCTGTGTAAAAATCAAGAGTAGAATCACTTAATGCGCGTGGAAGGTTAGAACATCTTCAAAGAAAATAATAAAATAAAAGTAGCACAAATAATAATGTTAATAGTAATAATAACTATAATGAATATATAAACTATTATAAAGGGAAAAAGTAGGTATAAAATAAGTTAATGTTAAAAAATATATATATATATATATAAAGGACCTAATTGAGCAAACACAAATTATAATGGGTGAATAAACAATTAAACATATAATATAGGACTGAGTTATATTAATAAGAAATGTTGCGGGGACTTAAAAAACAATTTACCCAAAATAAGGAAAAGGCGTAGATCCATAAGCCACGATGACCTTATAGATCGATTCTAAAGCAAATATCAACCAAGCAACTCTCCAGAGTTGTTTAATTTTCAATATCAAGTATAATAACCCTCGGGTCAAAGCATCGTTGAAGAGAACCGAGCTTTTGTCTAACTTTGCAGTTCGGCTCAAATTGGAAATGCAATTGGATGGGGATGACTTAATTTGATTATTATATATTGTATAGATATCAGCCACCTGTCGTATACCACAGAAATATATGTAGAAAAAAACAAACAATTTAACACCATTCCGTTGATTTCGTGTTTATCCACCACTACCGCTGGTTCTGTTGTCTCCGTTTCTTTTGTTCATCTCTAAGCAGGAAAACCAGAAAAAACCTCCAAAGTCCCTTTTTTTCCTTTTACCTATTCTCTAAGCTCATTTGCGAGGTTGGTCTGTTCCGAAACTCCCACCCGACCTAGGCCTAGGGCATAAATGGGATTCTGTTCCTCTGCGATGGCCATGAGACTGTCCGCATAAATTCAACTTGTACGAAATCCATCCTCATTCTGGAAACATGGCTTCTTCTCAAATAGAGATTGCTTCCTCGTCTCCCTTCGGTTGTGTCCTAAGGGACCACACCCGGAAAGAACGACGCAGAGAAATCAATGTGAGAGCTGTGTTAGACTTGGACACGAATTTCAAAGATTTGGTTAGGGACTGCATCTCTCAAAACCAAATCACCCCTGTGTCACTATGACCAAAGAACAAGGCAATATCCGTAACCTTCGTAACTTGCGATTGTTAAACAAACATACCACAAACCAGAAGCCTTCTCTTGTTCTTGATGGACGGGAAACCAGGCAGGATCAAGATGTGGCCATCGACAGACATGGACTAAATGAAGCCACAGACCCATTATTAGTTGCTTCAAATTCAAAAACTGCCCCACTAACACCGTCATGTCGTAATGTTGGTGCTTCTTCCCTTGTTCAAATATGGGAGGCTAGGGTAAGTCGCTTCAAACAGCATCAATTCAAACCTTTTCCAGGATGCAGACTCTAGCAGGACAAACTCCAATGAGAATAATGCCTCATCAGTGGAAGAACCTTCAACGTTGGATGAAAAAATCGACAACAGAAGAAACAATGAGGATGCCTCAATAGATGGGGATACAAGAGCGGCAGGTGAAGCTCCGTCTTGTTCTTCTTCGTGTGATGCCGGGGAAAGAGAAAGAGAAAGAGAAAGAGTGAGAATAGCGGATATCATCGAGAACCTCAAAAATGAAGATGATCGTGAGCATAGTAATAGGGTTACTGACTCGCAATCTAGAGAGCACAAGCGTAGTTCAACGTCGGATCAAGGACAAGCAGCGCAGAGGTGTTTCTTACAGGTTGTGAAGTCACCCCGACTCAGAGGGCGACAAGCATTTTGTGTTTTGCTTAAGCAGATAGTGCGAGACAAGCATGGTAATAGTGTTATTGATTCGCCTAGACAGCACAGGCATAGCTCCACGTTCTTCTTAAATGTTGTGAACTCACCCCGAATCAGAGGGCGACAAGCATTCCGTGATTTGCTTATGCGGAAAGAGCGAGACAAGAAGAGAGAGATGGATTCGCTACTGGAACGCCAATCTGTCTCAAAATTCTCACAGCGGGGCCGCCTTCAGGTCTAATTTGCCTTTTAACAATAGTTGGTTATTGCATTCATTCCTACTCACGAGTTTGCTTTTTTGCTTTCATTTCCATTATTATAGTCAATGCTACGGCTTAGAAGTCTGCAACGCTGTCAGACAATTCAAGATAAATGTCATCCACGATCAACCGGAGCTCAGGGGACGCAGTTCTCGCAAGGGTCTATGATGGAATATGACTTGAAGAGAGAAGTAAGAAAGAAAGAAAGATGATATTATTCTCAAGAACAACTTGTTTACATTTGAAGATTACTATCCTATTTATACAACAAAGATGGATCTTGATTTAAACCTTGATCTTAGACAGCTAAGCATAACAAACTTAACTGTTTAACTACCATCTTTAAACAATGTCTAATAGTCTACAATGATGCAACTCAGGTATCACTATTTTTACTCAGTTTTGGTTTGCTATCTGAAATCATTTGCACATACATATTTTATCAGATTATTTAAATAACAAAATCCAGGGGGAAGTTTATCCCTGGTTCTGAGCAGAATTATTCAGTTACTTCAAGATGCCTTAAAAGGGATCAGGTCTTAAACAACTCGACACAGTTAGACAAAAGCTCCACTTCCAAACTGCAAAGTGAAGACCAAAAGGCGTCTATAACTGGGCACCAGAGTATATGGCCAGTTAATCGTGTCACAGCATGCAGAAATGAAAATCTTAGTGAACAGGCAAAACCACCTTCACATGCCATTGAGCAAAAAGAAACAAGCTCCGAGGCAAGATGCCTTGAGTCGCTAAAAACTGCAGATGCGACAACAGCCTTGGAAGGTCAACCTGAGAATCAGATGGTAAAAAAACAAGGGTCCAAACTTTCAACAACATCTATTCCTTGACTCCAAAGAAACTGCAGAAACCATATCATCCTTAAATGTCGACACTCAAAATGATGCTAAGGAAGAACAAAGTAATCACCGGAAGCATCTCTCTCTTGACTTGCAAGAAACTAAAGACACAACAATATCCTTGAATAGTAGCACAGAGAATAAGATAGTAGAAGAAAGGGAACAGGATATCGATGACCAGCACCATCTCTGCCTGGACTCTGAGGAAATTGTCGAGAGCACAAAATCCTGCAGTGACAGGGATGATAATGAGGCAACTGAACAAAGTAATCACCGGAAGCAACTCTCTCTTGACTTTCAAGAAACTAAAGACACAACAATATCCTTTAATAGTAGCACAGAGAAAAAGATAGGAGAAGAAAGGGAACAGGATATCGACGACTAGCACCATCTCCACCTGGACTCTGAGGAAATTGTCGAGAACACAAAATCCTTCAGTGACAGGGATGATAATGAGGCAACTGAACAAAGTAATCACGTGAAGCACCTCTCTCTTAACTTGCAAGAAACCAAAGACACAACAATATCCTTGAATAGTAGCACAGAGAATAAGATAGGAGAAGAAAGGGAACAGGATATCGACGACCAGCACCATCTCTGCCTGGACTCTGAGGAAATTGTCGAGAACATAAAATCCTGCATTGATAGGGTTGATAATGAGGCAACTGAACAAAGTAATCACCGGAAGCACCTCTCTCTTGACATTCAAGAAACTAAAGACACAACAATATCCTTGAATAGTAGCACAGAGAATAAGATAGGAGAAGAAAGGGAACAGGATATCGACGACCAGCACCATCTCTGCCTGGACTCTGAGGAAATTGTGGAGAACATAAAATCCTGCAGTGATAGGGATGATAATGAGGCAACTGAACAAAGTAATCACCGGAAGCATCTCTCTCTTAACTTGCAAGAAACCAAAGACACAACAATATCCTTGAATAGTAGCACAGAGAATAAGATAGGAGAAGAAAGGGAACAGGATATCGACGACCAGCACCATCTCTGCCTGGACTCTGAGGAAATTGTCGAGAACATAAAATCCTGCATTGATAGGGTTGATAATGAGGCAACTGAACAAAGTAATCACCGGAAGCACCTCTCTCTTGACATTCAAGAAACTAAAGACACAACAATATCCTTGAATAGTAGCACAGAGAATAAGATAGGAGAAGAAAGGGAACAGGATATCGACGACCAGCACCATCTCTGCCTGGACTCTGAGGAAATTGTGGAGAACATAAAATCCTGCAGTGATAGGGATGATAATGAGGCAACTGAACAAAGTAATCACCGGAAGCATCTCTCTCTTGACATTCAAGAAACTAAAGACACAACAATATCCTTGAATAGTAGCACAGAGAATAAGATAGGAGAAGAAAGGGAACAGGATATCGACAACCAGCACCATCTCTGCCTGGACTCTGAGGAAATTGAGAACACAACATCCTGCAGTGACAAAGATGATAATGAGGCAACTGAAGAGCTGGAGGATCATTACTCAGAGTATTTGGATCAAACGTATTATGACTGGTTTAGTAGTATATCTCGACCCAAAAGTTACTGGGAAGACTTACGAAAAGCATGGTACCACGAAGTGTGTTGCATGTAATGAGTGCTACGCAATTGTGCAAGTATACACGTCGCAAGTAATAAAGTGATACGGGTATCGAATATCGTCTCCACAGGGATTGGTTTGGGTCACTTTGCTTAAATTACTGCGTTGGAAAAGAAAAACACAAGTAGGTGATTGTAGGAATTATAACTAATGAGTAAACTAAGAGCAATAAACTAAAAGAATAGATGAAATCAAAATAGAGTGAATAGGCCAGGTTATCGTGAGTTGAGGAGTGATAGCCGATTGGATCGTCTTGGTAAAAGAGTGCAAGGGCAACTCAGTTGCCGTGGCAACTTGCATAGCGGGGTTGCCTTGGCAACTAATCGATGGTTTCCTGGGCGACTAGCTGGGCAACTACTTGGGCGGCTGGGCAGCAACTTTAAGGTTCGGCAGAGCGTTTTTCAATGGTTTCTTCTTATCCCTAAGTCAAAACTCTAGCTACTTGTGCATGCCTTGATAATACATCCCTGCTTGAATCAAGGGTGAACAACAACTAATCTTGCGCTCCTCTTAGCCGTTGAAATCCTTAACTTATTCCTAAGCCGAATTAATCTTCATCATCAATAGATTGAATAAAGACCATACTCATTCGTTTCTTGAATCTAACTCTCCCGATATTAGATAAATAGATGAAGTTACTAGATCCTCTCCCAATTCACTCGCAAACACGAATAAGAACCAAGAATTAGTAAACCTTGAATTGAAAGTGCAAACTCTTATTACCTAAACAAAATCCAATTGTTTCTCACAACAACAAAACACAATAACCCCAACCAATTAAGTTAGTTCATGGTTGGGTTCAAAAGATATACAAAGAATAATCCCCAAACCATGAATCTAATGGAAGCAAAGAAGAAGAAATCGATCAGCCCTCTTTGGAAAACCTCTCAATCGAACTCTCCCTACAAGCTTTCTCCCTTGTCGAAATCTCTCCCCTCTTGCCCCTTTGGAGTTGTCGAAATTTCTCTCATCTTTTCTTTTGGAGTTGTTGAAATTTCTCTCATTTCTTCCTTCTTGCCCCTTTGGAGTTTGTCGAAATTCCTCTCTTCTTGCTCTCCTTGAGATAGCTAGGTCAAAGTCCTTCTTGAGGAGAAAGTTAAGTTGGAATTAAATACTTTAAAATAATATAATTCTTTATTATATTTAAATTCATTCTAGATCTTCTTCTATCTTCCTAGGATTTAATTTCTCTTTGACCTCTTCATGGAAATCAAACTCCTTTGGGATTTAACTTTGCTCCACGTCATCTTGGGCTTATCTAGTCATCAATTTCAACTATCATATCATCTTATCCCTTATCGACAATTGCCCTGGCAACTAGCTCGGCATCTCCTTCATGCATTGCCCTGGCAACTGGGTCGACATCTCCTTCATGCACTGTCTTGGCAACTAGTTCCACCCTTGCTTTGGCAACTGATTATGCACACACAAAAACACACCAAAGCAATATCTTTTTTCACAAAAATCACCAAGTTATGTAATCAAGCTCAACGGTGGAAAGAAACATGAATTAATACATGAATGACTAATTATGCAACTAATATGAACCTAAGCCTAACAATAATATGAGTAAAAAGGTAATAAAAATAGTACTTTTGAACACTTAACAAAGTGCTTAACACCACCTCAAAAAATGAGGAGATACGTCAGCTCGTAGAAAGGTATATATTCTTTTACTTTTTTCAAAAAAAAAAAACAAAGTTACATTCTATGTTAACGTTCAGAAACACTATTTACGAGTTAAGCAAAATTTGTCACATTGCTGTAGTCGCGTAGGAGGAACAAACGAGGCATGATTCGTATGGTATCGACTATCAAGCAAAGCAACCTACCGCCTTAAATTGGTTGACTTACATTGGAGATGGATTGATTAATTATATTAGAAGCAACAGTTTATGCTGAATAACGTTTCTTAAACTTGTCTACTTTTAAGTAGCCATGAAGATTTCAAATTAGATTGGTATTTTTTTTTTTGAAAGGATATGAAGAGGGTATGCAGTGGATGAACATTTGTAATGAACTATTGCCTCTAAAATCATTTGTTATTGGATGAGTAAAAAAATCATTTGTCATTGGCGTCAGTATGCTCCGTACTTTTTTCCTTTCTTCTTTTCTTGTATGTTCTGATATGCATATTACCTACCTATGCAGGGGAAGAGTTTCAACTTGTCTTGCCAGTGATTTCCGAGAGAGAATTGACCGCTTAATGATTTCTCGGGTACAAATTATGCAAGAAGATGGAGCTGCAAGTCAAGAAGAGGTGGAAGATGAGGATAGAATGGTCCAAGTGAAATCTTACCTACAGAGACATTTGCATCCAGCTGGTGGTCAAGGAGGAGAAGAAGAAGCAATGAGCATAAACAGTCATCAATCGCTCGAAGCCAGTAACTACTTCAATCAATCCTCACCATCTGGTCAAATGCCTTCGCCCTCGGACCAAACGAGGTCATGGAGTTCTCAAGATGATAAAGAAACTGGTAATGATTCTGATCAGGATCCATCTGCATTTTCACCGCCACCTGGAGCATCTGAAGTTCAATATTATCAGGATACTCGATGGTCCTCTTTTTGATAAGCCCTATTTCCTTGGTGAGTATCTCTTGATATATATATTAAAATTTTCTGTAAGTTAGGTTCGGGATATAAATTGGCTTTGATTTGATTTGATTTGTTTGTATGTATTAAAGGAAATGGAACTGATTTGTGATTTAAGAGGCCACATGGAGCAACTCCAGCGAGAGATGAGTGAGCTAAGAAAATCAATTATGAGCTGCATGGACATGCAGATGAAATGGCAACAGTGTTTGTTCAATCGGGAACTACTTCATTCGGATGAGACTAGTTGATTTGGCATTGATGTAGTTAATTGCTTACTTGTTTGTAGTATATTTATCTTTTTGCTTTCTCTGTGTATAAAATATAAATGATCAAAACGCTTAATTTTTGTCATATGGTAGAAAAGTTCATTGGTATGTGTATGTATACAAATATTCCTTGGATATGATGAATTAATACTTACGTACAGGTGGAAGGGAAGAGAGTAAGTCAACAGAAAGAGCAGCATCACCCAGGAAACGCACTTGCTGCAAATGCTTAGAAATGCAGGTCGACTCACTTTTGTACAGGTAATAATAGTGTTAATTTCATGTATCCAAATTAAGGCCGAGCTAAACAAGCTGAGCTGCATGGTTAAAGTGTATTGATTAATTAATTAATTAATGTGATGATCAGATGCGGCCACATGTGCACCTGTTTGAAATGTGCGCATGAACTGCAGCGGAGTAGTGGGAAATGTCCAATATGTGCAGCTCCCATCCTGGATGTTGTGCCAATCAAGTGAACCTCTTCTTTCTCTCGGAATTCCCATTGATCGAGTTCTTGCTCTAGAGGACGGTACCCGTACGTCTGCACCCAACTCGTGTTAATTGTGGGAGTTTAATGTTTATTTATTAATATCAATTAAGTCGGTTGTGTAATTGATAAAAAAAAGCATTACTTTATACTCAGTTGATATTAGATTTGTTTGTTCGATATCAAAAGAAATTACTAATTTATAGTTTATTCTTTAAATTGTTCTATAAAATTAAATTATAATTTTCTTATTTAGTCCTTGGATATAAAAATGAGTGACTGAGTTTGAATTATGAGTCATATGACACTAAAAATTATGATATTTATGTACTCTGATTTTTTATTTTTTTAATTTGTACCTCCATTATGATATTATTCACTTTTCTCAATTAACTTTTTATTTTTTTTAACTTGTTTATATATATGGCAATAAATACAAAGGCGTTTAAGGTTTTTTTTTTAATTATTTTTGGTTTTTCAAGGTATCTATTAAAACGAGTCTAATAATTCATTTTTTTCGATTATACTTTTTTTAATTTTAATAAGTAATCACCTTAAAAATAATCGTTTACATAAAAAAATATAATTTTATTTTAAAAAGGGTAAACTACATAAATGATCACAAAATTTTTAGAGTATTTTTATTTTGATTTAATTTCTTTTTACTATGTCAACTGCTGTCAAAAAAATGATGTGGCACATTTTCCCAACCATGTCTTCTTCCCAAAGCTTCAATTACAGACCAAGCAACAAAGGAAACACAACGGAGAGACAAGAAACCTTATCCTTTGCTCGACATTTTTTTCAAGGCCGCGGATGGATTGGAGATGAAAAATTCATGGACAGCTTAGGAGAAGATGTTAAGGCCATAGAATTGATTGTATCCAAGAACAAATCAGGGAAAAGTTTAGCTAAGGAAACTCCATCTCGCTAACGTTAATTGTAATAATAAAGAAAGATCGAAACGGCTCTCATTCTATCAGCTTTGTCCACTTTGAAGAAACTACAACCAACCGTCCCTCACCTCACCATCTCACTTTCTTTTTCTTCTTTGGAAACTTTTTGAACTTTCGGTTATCTCAAAGCAAAATTTGGATTTACATACATTCCATTCTTTCTGCTTTTGCACTTGGCGTTTGAATCCCTGAGTTTTGGACTACGAAGAATCCATGTTTGGTAATGTTAAGAAGTTGGTGGAGAAGGCTTCCATTTCCAAGAAGGTAAACTTCAATAATTTGAATTTTCTCTTCTCGTTTTCGATTCACAGTAATTTATATCTGGAGATTTGTTTTTTTTTTCTTCTGAAATTTAAAACTATATTTTAAGCTAATGGGTTTTAACATCTCATAAGTTGTTCATGAATTTTTCATCTCCATCCACGAACTTGAAAGAAAAAAAATGTCGAGCAAAGGGTAAAGCTTCTTGTCTCTCCGTTGTGTTTCCTTTGTTGATCTAATCTGCAATTGAAGCTTTAAAGAAGACATGGCTGAGAAAGGAGGGAAAGGAGAGAAATTATTGAATTTTAGGGTTTATGGTGTGTAAGTTTAGGGTTTTACCCATTTTAATTACATGGATTTAAATTTAAAAATTTAAAATTGAAAAATTTTATTGAATAAATTTAGGTTTATATTTTAGGGTTTTAAGTTTATGAATTTATTTTTAAATTATAAAATAAAAAAATATATTATTTCGTTTAATTAAATGAATGAACTTTTGAAGTTCATTTATGTTTGTTCATTTATGCTCATTTAAATTTATTCACATATATCCATTTATATATTTTTTCATAACAAAAGTATTATTATATTTCAAAAAAATAAATTTATTAACATACACTTTGCTTATGTTCATTAAATTTGGGACATAGGGTCATTTTATTTTTGTTCATTTGTGTTGTTTATCCTTCCTCCACGAACAAACCGTGTTCATGGATTAAAGAAAATATACAAAAGCTCTATTTGCCTTCGACTCTCTTAATTTTCAAGTAAAAAGAATATATATAAATATTTACATGGTGAGCTAGGCTCATTTAATAATTTTTTTGGAAAAATAAATTTATTAATTTAATTTATTTTTTATGAGTTATATATTGATACACAACCAATGTAATTCTTTTTACACAACCCTTCTTCAAAATATAAATCTAAAATCCTAACCTTTAAATTCTAAACCTTATACTATAAATTCTAAAATCTAATATTAAATCTTAAATTTTAAACCCTAAACTAAAAATTTTAAATTTCAAACTAACCTCTTAAATTTTTTAAATCTCAAACTAAATCCCTAACCCTTAAATTTTACCGACTATGTATCAAAGTTTTTTTTGAACAAGTGTATCAAAACTTTTCTCATTTGTATTGACTTGGAGGAATTAATTTATTGAAGAAAATGAAATGTTTACATTTTTTACGGAATTTAATAGTAGAGAGCATAATAAACTCTTTTTGGCCCGACATTGTTCATTACTGCCTTATTTGGTTGGCAAATTTCAAGTTGATTGTGGAGAAGCGTTGGGTTTTATTTGGATGGTACTTTAGGGTTAGGGACAGTAACCGTGATTTGATGGCTTTGGTGAAGCAACTAAAGGAGTTGGTAATGGTGAAGTGGGTTGATGAGGGGGGAGATGATGAATGGAGGAGTTTTTTGATAAAATCGATAGATTTTGTAAATGGGGAGGGTCAATTATTTAGAATCCGGAGATAAAAGAGTCTTGAGACAGAAACATGGGCGAGCCTAATTTTACATGCATCCAAAGACAGATAAAGAGGCACTGCAATTTTCAATTATTCCTTGGATGTTGAGGTGGCTGTTGGTGCAACACTAATTGTATTTGCAGAATTAGGTCATCTCAAGTCTCAACATGGGAGAAGAAAAAGGTAATAAAATGAAAACCACATTTAAATAGATGTCATGCATTCGAGTTAAAAGGAAAAGGGTATGTCGGTGTCCAAACTTTCTACTGAAGAGAATTATAAAATAATATTAACACTACAGATATACCAATGATAACTGGAAAAGCTGTGAACAAGAAATTCTAGTTTCTGACCATGAACACACATCAAAGAAACACACACATTAACCTCCTCAAAAATTCAATTAATCAATCAAGAAACAGAAAACCCCTCAAGACAATAATCAATCAACTTCACAGGGATTTATGATGATAATACAACATACACGTTCTAAACAATTCTCTTTATTTAGAATTGTAGCCCAAATCACAATTTTAAAGCATATTTTACTGGTTCTGATTTATATCATTGGGGGTTGGACAAATGCAATCAAGTAAATAGTTCTGCTGAGAAAGAAAAAAATATGATGAAATGAGGAAGGTTGTAGAGAAGACATTTCCAAGATTTCTTTAGGATAATGGTTTCCCCCCACTATGGTGCAACTAGTCTACATGGAAACGTAATCCCCTGGATACAATGCTTACTTGAAGAAGAACAAGATTGCATTTCGAGTTTTTCTTAACACATGAACAGTGAACCATGAAACATGAACAAAAGAACAGAGAAAGAATAGAAATGGTTTTGAAGAGAACTGAATGTAAAAATAATGTTAAATGAAGCATTTATAAATCCCAATTAAGGTTAGCAACACATTTTCATGATTAGATGTCTTTGGTTTAGAATTACAACTTTAGGAGTGGAAGAGCATGTCCAACAGATTCATATTTTGATTTCTGGAGTGATTCGAATTCTTGAAATATGGCATTCTCATCCCTCAAAACAAAATCTTGCAAGGGATTCATATCTTTTCCATAGAGATTCTGATCTCTTAGGGAAAATTAAATAGATTACAATTATAAACTTACCAGCCAAATATTCTTTTAAAGGGATTCAATCATTCAAATATTTCTGCCTATTCTCATTCCATAAGGTTTATCAACCACTTCCCAATTTCATTTTTCAACACAAATGTCAACCACATCATTTAAAACCTTTGTACATCATTAAAGACACTAATAAAATAATGATTTTGGTAATATATGTAGCAAATATCTTTAATGTGGTGTTAATACCTCTATTGCAAATGTCTAAGTAGGTTACAAGCAGTCAAGCAAGTAAATATCTGCGCTCCTGTTGCTTGGGGTGAAGAAAAAGCTAAAATTCAAAAACAAATGCACTTCCATGAGCAGTCATGTTCCAAATGAGTCAGAAATGAATAATATAACCATAAAGCCAAGATTTTAACTTTGAAGTTAAGTCATCAGAATCCTTTATCCATTTTTGTTATAATTTTGGCATACTTCCCAAATTTGGAACATCCCAGTCACAGTGACTTTTAAAGTTGTTAAAGAATTAGTACCTTAATAAGGCAAACCTAATTGCAAATAGCTAACTTTTCAGAACAAAATAGATGCAGAAACCGATAACAAATGTACTAGTAAAGAAACTAGTAGTTGGAATATTAAAAGCTGGGATAAGAAAACAGACCACTGCCGGGGGAACTTCTGTTTCATCACTAGTTTCAACATCTTCAAATTCAGCAGCAGAATCCCAATCAATATTTAGTCTCTTAGCAGCCTCTTTAGGATCAATGCCAGTGTCTGTTGCCCTTGCATAAAGGGATTTGCCACGTTTCTTCTTTGGTGCTTCCACCTACCCAGTAAAGACACCAAGCATTCTCAAATTACAATCTAAAAATGAACACTCCATGATCAAATTATTTATATAGAAATAATGGGAATAATATAAGTAATCTCATTGGGACTAATCACTTATGGAGAAGCTGAGGAAAATAAACAATTATATATAAAAATCTAGTCCTTGAACTCCAGAGAAGCTGAGGAAAATACAAAAAGCAAAGTAAAGCAAGTTGAACTTGAAAAAAGCTAAGACTGATGACACAACTATAGGGTTGATGGAAGTTGAAAACATGGGAATGGGGGAAAACAATAGCATTAAGCTTTTTGGATCATTGAAAGTGTTCAGTTATTTTCCTTCCAGAGGAAGCAAAGTTATATTTTTGAAATTCAAGCTTTCTACATCCATGGGAGATTCTACAAAGTGGTAGATAAAGAGCATATTCTAGGTATATACTAGAACAAAGATAAGCAAAGCTAACTTTCAAAATTCATAATAACTGGAATACACAATACAGATTCTAGGTATATGCTAGAACAAAGAAAAGCAAAGCTAACTTTCAAAATTCATAACAACTGGAATACACAATACACGCAGACAAACAAGTTTTCAAATAGGCTATCAAGGTTGATTGCAGGTTGACTAGCTGTGACCAAGGTCAAGCAACTCCATCACATGTGAGTAGCTGCCTAGAACAAGATAAAATGATTCACAAAGAGATAACATATTCACTGGGAAATTAAATACTCGCAGAAATAGAGTAGACCTATAAGACTTGGATAGCCATTTTGTTTAAAGCTTGACATGCTCATGAATGGAAAGAGCCATTCATTCTACAAGTCATCTGAATTTCATCATGAAAAGAATTCCTCCATTGGTTTCTAAAGTTTCTCATTTTAATGATATGGAAAAAGGAATTACTTCAAACTACTATCTGTAACCATCTTCTCAAAAAGTCTACAAGTCACTTGAATTTCTATCATGACAATAATTTCTCCATTGGTTTCTAAAGTTTCCCATTTTACTGATCTGGAAAAAGGATTAATTCAAACTACTACCAGTAATCATCATCTCAAAAAGTTAACGCCCAGATATATAAAAGAAATCACCAAAACCATGTGGTTTAGAAGCTACATAATGAGCCATATGTACAATAGTGAAAATAAATCTAATATCAAGGGATACAGAAGAAATAGGTAAAATAATGAAACCAAGTTGATCAATATCTAGTGAACATAATCTTCAGCTAGAAGGATAGTCAAAATAACACAAATATACCTCTATATTAGGCCAGTTGGTCATTTCCTCAGCTAGCATCCTGAGAGCAACACGATTTGTGGGAATCTTCCCATCATTGACCTGGTAAAAAAGAAACAAACGGCATATTACAACAGTTTCCTTAGATTTAGCGTTTGAAAAAAATTCTTTTGAGAAAGTATTTGGAATTGGATAGTGTTTGAATAGGATGTTTATATTTTATTAAGGGAAGGTGGTGCAAAACTATATTTAGATCCCAACCCCAACCCGCAAGAAAGGATGACAATGGAAACAAAAAAATGATAAACAGAAGAGAGAGAGAGCGAGGGGGAAAAGCCTGTTATATGATTAATACTGAGTTACTGATGTTGCTTGTATCTTGAGATTGAAAATACAGCAAGTATATAAAAAATGAAGGTAGGCAGGGAAAGGGATCTCACTTGTTCCAGAGCTTCCACAAGATCATCCCTGGTAGGAGCATCAGGATCTTCAATGCCGAGCAATCTCCTTCTCTCAACTTCTCTAGGATCCTCTATCATTACAGTAAGTTTAACCTGCATATACAAACGAAAGTAAAATAGAAGGAAAGAAAGAAATTAAACTACTAGTACTAGTGTACTACTACTAGTAGCTGTAGCATACATACCTCGCTGAATAACATGTCTCGGTTTTTCCTGAGAAGTTCCAAAACCTAGTATGTAATAAGCAGATTCCATTAACAGAGAGTAGTTCAAGTATATTCGTTGGTAATAATGGAAAATATCATGGATCCGATCCGAATGGAAGGAAAGGAATGGCCTTACACTTTGAATTTGGCGAACGCTTTGGAGGTCCTCATCTTCTTCAGGTTGGGTGGTTGCTGATGAAGAAGTATCATGATCATCATCATCTTCATCAACGCGCACTTGTCGTGTGCCTTCCTCACCCCTACCCACCCCAACAACAACAATCCTCCGATTCCGGAGACTCGCCAAACTGCAGACTTTGTTTAACCTGAGATTCATAGCCAAAGATTTGCATGTGGATAAGGTTTTAGGTGCAGGTGGGGATGAAGATGAAGAAGTCGATGCAAATGGCACTTGGGAGGCTTGCAAAGTCCCCATTTACCACAACCACTTGTTAATTTTCTAGCCTCGAAATTGGCACTTGTCAGCAGCTAACAATGTTTCCGTTGATTCTGATTGATTTATTTCCATTTTTAATCCAATGGTAGCAAGCTATCAGCTTTGGGCCTTCACCAATAGGCCTCGTAGTCTAATCCAAAATAGAATTTTGTGGGCCTCTCCCAATTAAAAGTCAAATCCCATCATCTTTATGTTCATCATGCCAAGTCTAATAGTAAACATCCAAATTAATTATGTAACTCTATTTCAGCATTTGTTGCATTCGAAATAATTATTTTTTTGATAAATTTTATTCTAATTCGGGAACTTTAAGAAGAAGGAAGGGAGTGTTCCTAGTAAATCTATAACCCATAACTTTAGGGAATATAAAATAATAAAGATAAGTAGTTTGGCTGACCGACCAAATGTGCTTGCTCGAAACAATTATAATTTTCTGTTTTTTTACAGTAATAACATATCAGATACCAAATTGTAAATACTATTGCTTTAAATCTCCAGTGATGCCAATTTATAAGTAAATGTACTATACCATATACAAAGAAATTGTCATCCGGTTGGCTTGTTTTTTTTTCACTACTAGCTGCAGATTTAATTTGCCAAATGGATCGGAATATCTAATTAGCTTTTATCATGCGAGCGTAGGGGTGTTCATGGACGATTAACCGTACCGGAAAGATTTATCGATACAATTATCGAAATGAAAATTTTGATATTTTGATGAACTTTTACCGTCATGTTTAAACCGATTACTGCATAAAAAGTTAACCGGTTTATTCGGAACGATTAGTCAGTTAACCATGAAAAGTTTTACATCTAGTGTTATAAATAATGTATATTTATTACTGTAACACCCCGACCCGGATGTCAGAATTTGAAATTTAGACCTCAAGCTCAAATCAAAAGCCATAAATTTTCTCAAACTAGGTTTAGCCCAAACAAGTTATTTTCCAAAACATTTAGATCCAAAAGTTTAAAATATAGATAAACAATTTAAATCATTACAAAGGAGCTCCGCTTTAAATTAAAACATTTAAATATTCGATTTGATAAATACAATTTCAAAAGTGAGAATTACAAACTAGATCACGTAAAGTCATATGAATACATAGCACATTAACACACAAGTATCGTACTCTGGAAGTCTTAACATGTTGGAATCTCGTACTGATAGTGCTTCTCAATCCCACAATCTGACTATCAACCTACGCACGGAAACAACGATTTCGAGCGCTGAACTTACAAAGCTCAGTGGTACACATCTACTTTACTATACTTCGTGCTAATCATAAACATAAGCATGCAACTTAGTACGAGCAATAAGAAGAGATAAACAAACACATGACGCTACCACTAGTCACCTAAACGCATGTTCTCATCATAGTAATCTCAAACATGGCCCACAAGGCACAACCATTAGGATCCATAGCATCACACAAGTCATCAAACATGGCCCCCAGATCATCCGAGCGAAAGCACACAAGTCATACCACAAACATGGAATGACGCTCCCGTCCACATAGCATCAGGATCGTACACTCTGAGTGAGGCTCACGTCTACACAACATTGAAATCCTACATTCCAAGTAAGGTTCGCATCCACACAGCATCGAGATTCTATACTTGTAGGGATGAGGCATGCGTCCACACAGCACTGGGATCCTATACTCGTAGGGATGAGGCCCGCATCCACACAACATTGGCATCCTACATCCATGCTCGAGATCTCTCATTAAGCATCTTCGAATGAGGCCCACGTCCACACAACATTGGGAAGTTGTCAACCATGGTGTTGCAACACACTCAAACTCTCACTGGTATTCGTATCCCATCAACCAACTGTGACTCAACCACACAAGTGCTCATACTTGACACGTCACAACACACGATCCACCAAGGGTCCATATGGTTTACTATTACAAACAAGTTACCCAATATTTACCAAGTTATTACTCATCATCGAAATGTACATCAATTATCCTCATTTATTATCTTTATTAATCCATATTATCTCATTATCATCCCACGTAAGTTTCCATCTTTTATTAGCATTATAAATTATTCCATACATTGGGTACCGTACTCAAACACCAGTATCGATGCAGTACCTCGAGTATCGGTACTCATACATGTACCTATACAGATATTACTTGAATTATGATACCATATTTACGGGTTCGTATAATTTCCTAGAATTACGGTTTACAACACTTTACTCAATCCCTAAAGCTTATGAAAGTCATTGAAGTTGGTTTACTAACGCATTCACCCAATTAATATTAATTACCAGCTTTGTAATACCTGATTTTTACCCTAGGTTCTATATATATTATTTCTTAAATAAATAAAATACACAAATAAGCCATATAAATATAAATATTGTCTCAAATAATGTTTAAATACAATTTTAGTGTTCACTTTACAACCAAAAGCCCAAAATACAGCTCAAAGCTCATTATACAAGTTTTTTACTCAAATCTTGTAACAAAGGCCCAAAGAAACACAAGTGTGCTTCCTCAGCCCGCCAAAAATAGTGCACGTGTCAACCCGGGAGTGGTTGAATTCACTTTCATATGGATCAAGCCCTTCGTTGATGTTATCTTGCATCAGTTTATATAAAGAGAATATGGAGTTAGTAGGGGATAGGGAATTTATTGGGCAATTATTACAACCATTAGAGGGAAGAGGGAGAAAGAAGAAGAATAGTCTACCAGAATCTGAAGGGTCGACGGGGAAGGAAATGTCGTTAGAGATAGTTGCCGGAGCTCGTTCATCGTTATCGAAAGGTAAATTCTCTTTTTAGATTTTTACGGTGGCCGATAGGAATCTTGGTTTGGTCGGAGTTGAAAATGAGCACCGGAAGGGTAATACTAAATTTAGAATGGGGAAGTTGGGAGGATTCTATCGAATTCGGTTAGCTAGGGTTGATTTGAGGGAAGAAAGGGTTAGATCTAGTTAGATCAGGGTAGATTTTAGGTTTTAGGGGTTTGAATAAAAAAATGACGGTTTTAAGGTTTGGCACGATGGAGGTGTGGCGGTTGGCGTCGCTTGTGGCGGTTGGGATTCGAATTTCGGTGGCATGTGAACATCAGAATAGAACTGGATGTTGGTGGCTAAGGATCGAACGATGGTTATGATAGTGGTTATGGTGGCTGAGCTAAAACGGTGTTCATGGTGGTCATTCGTTTCTTGATGAACTCGAATGAACACCAAGTAAAAAGGCTTGGTTTTGACCCATTTTGAGTTTGATACTTGGGTTTGAGGAGTTTGTGATCAGAGGATTTGGGGGAAAAAGGGAAATCCAAAAAATGAGAAAAAATGGGAACGAGATATCAAATGAGGCCAATTTATAGGCTTCATCCACGGGCTTCGGTGCCCGCGAACCCCCGGATGAAGCCCGCGCCTTTCTTTTGATTTTCTTTGAATCCAGCTCTTCAATTTTGTTTTATTCATATTGAATAATTTTTCCTTGTAATTCAGCTCTCCAATTCAAATTTTAATTCAATTTGGTCCTAAATTTCCTTTAATTGTTTTGATTAATGTTTAATTAATGCATGCTTTTTTTAACATAGTATATAGTATGATGTTAGATGATTGAATTCACCTAATTTTAATTAATTAGAGCCTTTAGAATTTAGGTCATTTAATTAAATTCAATAATTGAATTAGGATAGATAATTGTAGAAAATAAATGAATATCAAAATATAAATTTAAAAATTTATATAAACTAAAATTTACACAAACTTATGTATCAAAGTATTTTCTTAGTTGTAAAATTGTATTTTATTATCTTAAATATTTCTCTTTTTAATAAAAGCTAATGGCTTAAGTTGGAAAGCACAGAAAGGGGTGCGGGCTAATTGAAAAGCCCATAAAGGCCTGTATAGGTTAGGCGGGAAAAAAACTTGGGCCCCACAGAAAAATCCCGCCAAGGGAGGGGACTTAAGTTGGTCGTTCTTCTTCTTCTTCTAGTCCAGATCCAGGTTTAGGGCAATCAAGCAGACGAAGGGTTTTGTTTTGTGTTCGTTGAAGAGATGGAGGCGTTCAGTGGATGCTATGTAGACGAGAAGGCAGTTAGAGTGGAGAACATATTCCTTGACTTCCTCAAGAGGTTTGATTTTGGTTGCGGTTACAGTTATTATTTATCTTTTTGTGATCTGAATCTCATTTCTTTCAAAAAAAAAAAAACAGCTTCAGGTTGGAGCCGCGAGTGGGGGAGTCGTATTACGAGGCGGAGATACAGGCGATGGAAGCGAACGGGTCTAGCACCATGTTCATCGACTTCTCGCACGTCATGCTCTACAATGACATTCTCCAGAAGGCCATCGCTGATGAGTACTTGAGGTAAACTGCCCAAATTATTTTATTTTAAAACTGGGATTCAATCTTGGCTGCTACTACTACAGATTCGAGCCGTACTTGAAAAATGCGTGCAAGAGGTTTGTAATGGAGCAGAATCCCACTGTTATTGCGGAGGCGGATGATAACCCTAACAAGGACATCAATGTTGCCTTCTTTAACATTCCGTACACCAAGCGGTACTCCTTTTCATTTCATCCACTCTCTCTACTACTAGCATAGCATTAGTCTGGATTTGTAGTTGCAGTTGCAGTTGCCGTTGCAGATCAAAGAATACAACGAAATATATCTCTTCCTATTAACTCTATTTTTGCGCATCCCCTTCAATTCCCAAATAGTCAATTGATATGCTCTTTTTGTTCATTACATCTCCTCAGCCTGAGAGAATTGACCACTGCTGAAATTGGAAAGCTAGTATCAGTAACGGCAGTTGTCACACGGACAAGCGAAGTCAGGCCTGAGCTTCTCCAAGGAGCGTTCAAGTGCTTGGATTGCGGAAGTGTTGTCAAGAACGTGGAACAGCAATTCAAGTACACTGAGGTCTGCCATCTCTCTCGGCTATCTTCTTTTCACTCTCTTAAATTGTTGGATATTTCATTGTTTTCCAACAATTCTTTATGGTCGATACAGCCAACAACATGTGTCAGTGCAACATGTCTAAATAGAACAAAATGGGCATTGCTTCGACAAGAGAGCAAGTTTGCAGATTGGCAGAGGGTAAGAGTGCAGGAGACTTCTAAGGAGATTCCTGCTGGCTCCTTACCTAGATCATTGGATGTTATTCTTCGCCATGAGATTGTTGAACTGGCTAGAGCAGGCGATGTGTAAGATTATTTGCTTCCATACATCCAACACTGAATCTGTTTCCATTGTTTTGCCTTTTTGTTCCTATATTTATTTGTTTCCCCCTATTTTCTTTAAATTATATTTATTTATTTATGATTTTAGTGTTGTCTTCACTGGTACGGTGGTTGTGATACCGGACATATTGGCACTGGCCTCTCCTGGTGAAAGAGCAGAATGCCGTCGAGAAGCTTCTCAGTTCAAGAATTCAACCACTGGACAAGGTGTGAGAGGTCTTCGGGCATTGGGAGTCAGAGACCTATCTTATCGTTTAGCCTTCATTGCTAATTCAGTTCAGGTTGTCTAATTGGCCCTATTGTGGGTATTGCCTTAAAGGCTTATTGCAGTATCCTTGACCGATTTCTGACAAAGATCTTCTTCAGGTTTATGACGGTAGAAAGGATGTTGACATCAGAAATAGGAAAAAGGCCAGTGATGAAGATGACCAACAGTTCACAGTTAGTTCTTGTTGCACCTTGCATTTCTTATTATCCTCTACATTGCTTTCATGTTCCATTGTCCATTTTACAAGTCTAAATTGTTCATGTTAGGCCATTTCTACATCTTTATCTCCAAAGTTTTTTGCTTTATCTTCCCGTTTTCTGTGCATGCCAACTTAGTAGTTATCTGCTGAAAGTTATTGTTAACTTGCATATTTAAATTGATGACCTCGTTCTCATGACTATCTCACATGATTTGCATGTTTGCTTGACTCTCCAATTGCTCTAGATGTTAGTTTAATTACTAAAACTAGGTTTTATACCATAAAAGAACAAATGTATCCAATAGTTTTTTATTCCATTTATTTTATCCAACTTGTAGTCAGAGGAGCTTAAAGAAATTCAAAGAATGAGAGATACACCTGATTTCTTCAATAAACTTGTTGATAGTATTGCACCAACAGTTTTTGGTCACCAAGATATCAAGCGAGCAATCCTGCTTATGCTTTTGGGTGGTGTCCACAAACTTACTCATGAAGGCATCAATCTAAGAGGAGACATAAATGTTTGTATAGTTGGGGATCCCAGCTGTGCTAAGTCCCAGTTTCTCAAGTAAGTGTTTTACAATGCAGAGCTTGTGGGTTTACACTTGTAGAATTTAAAATATGGAGGTCTTTATTCTTGCAGATACACATCGGGCATTGTTCCCAGGTCAGTATATACATCTGGCAAATCATCTTCTGCTGCTGGATTGACAGCGACTGTGGCCAAAGAACCAGAAACTGGTGAATTTTGTATTGAGGTAGTATTTTCATATTTTGTTTATTGTATTTGGTTTATTTAACCATGAAAATTAGCTAGTTGTCCTCTATTAACATGACAGCTAAATGGAATGTCTTTGATATGATGCTTGAATATATGTGAAAGGAGATTATTATTATTATTATTGACAAGGAAATTTAAGGCTGCGTGACTTGGAGCCTGAATTTTTTTTTCAAACATGTGTATGCTGAATCATTTCCAATTTTTCATCATGCATTCATGTTTGCTTCCCATGTTCACATTTTATATGACAAAATTCCAAATTCACATGTTTCTAAAAATATCAAATTAAGATTTCAACTTTCAGCTTCCTTTCTCACATATTTCATTATGGTGCAGCCTAACCTAATGATTATGATTATTAAATTAATCTGCAAACTGTAAATTTACAGAAACCACTTTTATTCTCTCAAACCCGTCTGAAAAATTACATCTGATATATTTACAGGCAGGTGCTCTAATGCTGGCTGACAATGGCATATGTTGCATTGATGAATTTGACAAGATGGATGTCAGAGATCAGGTAAGGTTCATATTGTCTTACGGAGAACAATTTGTACATTCAGAAGCATCTGGTGTCTTATAAGCAATTATGTATGAAGGTTGCTATTCATGAAGCCATGGAACAACAGACCATAAGCATTACTAAAGCTGGGATACAAGCAACACTAAATGCCCGGACATCAATTCTAGCTGCAGCTAATCCTACTGGAGGGCGTTATGATAAGTCTAAACCACTCAAGGTATTACGGCTGATTTTTGGACCCCAGTTTTTAGTATTTGATGCTGATTTTAAGTTTTTTTATGTGCCTGTAAACTGATAGCTCAGTTATGTTTCTTCCTCTTCAGTATAATGTTGCTCTCCCTCCGGCTATCCTTTCTAGGTTTGATCTGGTATATGTCATGATTGATGACCCAGATGATCAAACCGATTACCATATTGCTCACCATATTGTGAGAGTTCACCAGAAGCGTGAAGAAGCACTTCATCCTGCTTTCAGTACTGCACAATTGAAACGATACATTACATATGCAAAAACTTTAAAACCAAAGGTTTCTGCCATAACCTTTCACTGCATAGGATATGATTACTTTCCATTACTTTTGCATAACTAAATGGTGCTAGTGTATTGCAGCTAACCTCTGAAGCAAGAAAACTCTTGGTTGAGTCTTATGTTGCGCTCAGACGAGGTGATACAACTCCTGGAAGCAGAGTTGCATACCGGATGACAGTTAGGCAGTTGGAGGCATTAGTCAGGTTGTCTGAGGCCATTGCTCGGAGTTATTTGGAAACTCAGGTGTTTTATCTATTACAGAACATATTCTTTCATTATCATGAACCTAGGAGTCAGAACTGTTTTTTTGCAGGTGCATCCGCGGCACGTTCGTGTAGCAGTGAGATTATTGAAAACATCTATAATTAGGCAAGTGTGATAACATGACCATTTAGAATCATGAATTTCCTTCCTCCATCCTTTCCTTCTGTTTTAGTTTTTTGTGATAATTTTGTTTTGGTTTTTGTGGTATTTTTTTTTTCTTAATCATGCAGTGTGGAGTCCACCGAGATTGATTTGTCAGAATTTCAAGAAGGAAATACTGATGGTTCTGATCATAGAACCAATAATTCTGGCGAAGCTGATGCTCAACCAGCTTCTGAACGTGCAGGTAGGAATGTGCAAGCTGTGTTACTTGTACTTGGTTTGAGGATTTATAATGAACTATTATCTTTCTGAAAAAGTAGGAACTACCAATCAACAAAAGGAGGAATACATGGTAAAGGAAGAGTATTTTCGGAGGGTTACTCAAGCCCTTGTCATGCACCTTAGACAGCATGAAGAAGCTGTAAGGCAAGAAGGTAAAGACCTACATTTCTTCATGATCAGCAAGCCTAGATTTCTTGCTGAAACCTGGGAATGAAACATTTCAATTTTATGTATTGCAGAGACTGGCTTGGCTGGAATGAGTCAAGGAGATTTAATCCAGTGGTATGTAAATCAACAGAATGAAAAAAACAACTACAGCTCAACTGCAGAAGTAGAGATTGAAATTAAACGAATTAGGTCACTTATTGAGGTTTGTTTTTTTTAAATGAAAAAATTAGTTTTTCATATTTTGTATTTCAACCAAGGGTGTGGATTTTTTTGTATTTGCTGATAATATGGGGTGGTACAGAGATTGATTCGGAGGGAAGGCCACTTGATAGTGATAGATGATGGTAGGCAAGAAGAGGGTGAAGGTGCAGCAGCACGGTCAGCTAGAGATAGCAGGATTTTAGCTGTTGCTCCCAATTATTCCATGGATTAATGTGGCTGAAATGTCTTTATCTGTTTGAAAGAAGAAAAATGTGAAGGGAACTGAATGTGTAATGTAGGAGTCTTTCTGGCCGGATTCGGAGAAGAAAAATGTGAACTAAATGTGTAATGTAGGTGTCTTTCTGGCCGGATTCAGAGAATATTTTACATTAAATTATCCAAGACTCTTTTCTTGTTAATCCTCTGCACGTGTCTCGTATTTTGATTTTAAACGAAAATTCAAGAAATACCTTGTGTTAGTTGCCAAGTATATTATATCAGATGCATAGAGAAAATTATTATTGAACAACAAAACCAGGATTTTCTGTTTATTAGGAGTAAATTGTTTATTAGGATTATTCATTTGATATTTGAATTATAACCTTTTCTGTTTCTGCATATTTGAACTAGATTTTCTCCTATATTTTTTTAAGTTGGTACTATCAAAAAATTTTGTTTTTAAGTTAATTAATTATACTGATAATTAGTTAATTTGACTAGTTTATATTTTGATATAAAAGTGTGATAAAATTTTGTTTTGAAGTTTGATTATTTAAACAAGTAAAATGACATATAAGGATATAGTTATATTTAATATTTGTTTGAATAATTTATTAGTTGTATCTATTAATATTATTTAGATTATAAAAATACTTTTAATATATTATTAAGCAGATTTAAAGGATTTATATAATTATTTTAAATATAATTTAATTAGTTATTAAATTTAATTATAAATATAAATGTGTGAGAATAAAAAGAAAAAAGAAAAAATATTAGTTTACAAATGTTACAATGTAAAAACGTGAGAATAAAGAATTAAAATAGAAAAATGTTAAATTTAGGTTATTTGGAGATTTTTTTTATAATTGTTAAGATTAAAAGGAGCTTTATAACTTAGATATATTTTATTTTTGTTTATCCTAATCCGCTATTCACCAAACATTCAAATTAGTGGATTTGACCGGTCAAACCCCTAATATTGACTTAAACTGCTATTTACCAAACAAGACCATATTCTATCAAGTTGGTATCAAAACTTATACATTTATGAATTTGTCTTAATTTAAACAAATTCAATAAATTTAACCTTTCATATTAAAAATTTCATTAATTTAATCATTTTTTGTGATACCCCAAACCAAATGAGTCGGTCGAATCAAAGCAAAAGTTTAGAGTTATTCTACCATCAAACAACCATTTTACATCAATAAAATTATTATACCAAGAAAGTAATATAAGTTTTTGGGAGAAGAATAAACAATTTAGGAAAAGAACAAGAATTAAATTGATAGGATTTTGAAATATAGAGAGTTAAATTTATTGAGTTTTTTTTAAAAATTAAGACCAAATTGATAGAATGTATAAGTTTTGATGTCAACTTAGAAGAATGTGCCTAGTTTAGGCAGGAACAAAAATTCTTTAGGTACTAACTTGAAAGAATATGCCTAGTTCAAATACTAACATAAGAGAAAAAATTATTTAGACACCAATTTATAAAAAAAAGTATATAGTTTAACTACCAAATGTATAATTAACTCTAAAAAAATTTCAAGCAAGAAAAGATAAATGGGGTGGGTCCACGATAGAAATCCTATGGGATTGCGCAATTGGAAATGATGCCCAACTTCTCTGTTGATGCTCTGCCCACTGCTCAAGGGCCATAGCCATGGGAGAGAAATGAATTATCGTCCAAGTAAAATCCGGCTTAATTATGATGCAATTTTACTTGTATTTGATTGTTGCAAGTTAATGTTACGGATTGATAAGACCAAAGGAACGGCTGCAAAAAGATTATGCATCAATTTGCCAAGATGTAACAGTCCAAGGTACTAATGTTACAAGTTTTGTTTACGTAACAAATATATTATATAATTAATTATCTCAATTGGCATGACATGAGGCTTCAAGTACATAAGGCATAATATTAATAAAGGGTTGAAAAAAGTCATTGCATGTGAAACGTGTTAGGTTGTTTGGCCTGAGCAAGCATTTGAACCACTTCTCTCATTGTTGGTCGCTCCACGCTGTGCTCCTCAATGCACAACATTGCCACAAAGAAAACCTGCATGGCTTCCTCCTCGGGAATTGTATTGTTAACTCGCTGGTCCAATATCTTCACTACCCCTTCTTTCTTCAACTTAGTCTCCCTCTTGCTCCACTGAACAATGTCTAGCCCTTCTTCTCCGAAGTCACCCACTGGTCTCCGCCCTGTTATTAGCTCCAAAAGTACCACTCCGAAGCTGTATACATCACTCTTCTCGTCTACTTTCAGAGTGTATGCGTATTCTGTCATATCATGTCATATCATTTGTTCACCAAATATAGTATTTTCTTCTAATTTAAGTGTATACTGTCACTCATTGCACAAGGGCAAAGGATTGGGGTCTTTTTGTTATATATATATCTAAAATTCCATGATCTATCAACCCACTCTAATCAATATACAGTTGGTTCTTTTTTTATTTATTATTTGTCTATCTATTCTTTCTGCATGCATTGACGTGGATACAGAGAAAAAGAAACAGAGCTTAGCTCTCTTCCCCAAACAAAGTGAATATATCTGCTGGAGCGGTAAAAAAAAAACAAAGGAAAAGAAAGTAGGTGGGGTTACAGTTTTATGTGTGTATATATACAGTAGACGTGTTTATCTCTATAGGACTTAGGGAAGGGAAAGTAAAGCTTAGATCTTTTTTTTAACAAAGAAAGTAAAGCTTAGATCCCAATCAAAATCTTGAGTGATTGGTATGCATTAATTTGTTATTCTTCTAAGGAATCTAGATAAGTTTTGAGGCAAAAAAGTTTGTGAGTGATTGGTGCAAATATTTATGATATCCAGGACATGCAACACCCAACTCATTTTCTGATTTTCCGTATTAGACTGTTAGTGCCTTAGTGGAGTGGAGCCTGCCTATTTACTTATTAAAATTTATTTGCTTTAAAATGGGGTCAATATGGTTCTCAATCAACGATGCAACCGGTTTATGTAGTAGCCAGGATCACAAGAAATGTTAATTTATTTGTTAATATAAAAAAAGAGATGTAGTGAAAGGGAAGGTAGGTGTACCTGGAGCAATATAACCATATGAACCGGCGATCGCCGACATGCATTCTGAAGTTCCAGTATCTTGCAAGAACTTGGCAAGGCCGAAATCTGCCACATGAGCCTCAAAATCCGAGTTGAGTAAAATGTTGTTGGACTTGACATCTCGATGGAGTATGAGAGGGGAACAATCATGGTGAAGGTAACATAGGCCTTTTGCAGCTTCTATGGCTATTTTCAGCCTAGTATCCCACCGGAGGTAACCGCCACCCTTTCCATGAAGGACCTCACCTAAGCTTCCATTTGGCATGTACTCGTATACCAGTAGATTGGTCTCTTTATTGAAACAGAATCCCAGCAAGCGCACGATATTTTTGGGTCGACTCTTACCCAAAGTCTGTATTTCTGCTGAGAGACCATTATCATGGGAAGACCCTTTGCTTATGCCTAAGAGTTTCTTCACTGCTACTTGCTCTCCGTTTGGCATAATTCCTCTGTACACAATGCCAGCTCCACCTCTCCCTATTACGTTGTTCTCTTTTATACATTCCATAATGTCTTTGCTTCCAAATTCCAGCTTCTGGAATGCGGTTAGCTTCCAGTAATGTGGATTTCTTCGACCCTTGCGCGTCTTGATGATTGCCAAAGCAGCAAATATCAAAGAACAAACCAGAAGTCCCAGTGCAAAAAGGAACTTATATTTTGTGCCACTCTGGTGATGGGAATCTAACGGAGAGAGTGAAGAATAGTCGCAAGTGTTCAAGAATGACCCACAAAGCTGAGGGTTCCCAACGAAGGACGTTGAGTTGAAAAATGAATACTGTCCAAACTGCGGTATTGACCCGGACAAGTTGTTGTGAGAAAAATCTGCACTGGTGAGGCTTTTTATGGAACCAATTTCCTTGGGAAGCCTTTCGTTTAAGTGGTTCCAAGAAACATTGAGGTAATTCAATATGTGAATTTGAGCGATTTGAGCAGGGATTGGACCAGTGAGTTGGTTCTGGCTCAAATCCAGGTACGTTAGTAGGGGACAATCACCTAACTCGGATGGTATTGTACCTGACAAGTTATTTCTACTCATATCCAACTTTAGCACAGCTTTCAATCGCCCAATTTCGGAAGGAATTTGTCCAGTGAATCTGTTGGAACCAAGCAGCAGAAGCTGCAAGCTAGGGAAGTTTCCAATTGAAACCGGAAGTGGCCCAGACAAGTTGTTGTTTGAAAGATTCAGCTGGCCCAGTTTTGTAGGCATCTTACCCGTATCTTGTGGAATTCGTCCGCTCAGGTAATTGTTGTTCAATTCCAGGAGCGATAGCTTGGGTAAGTAAAGCAATCCATTTGGTAGGGGCCCTGTAAGATAATTGTGTCCCATTCGAACTCTTGATAGCGTGGCACATTTACTAAGATCCTCGGGTAGAGGGCCGAACAAGAAATTGTCGAATAGAATTAGGATCTGCAGCCTCCTTCCAAGGCAAAGAGATTTTGGGATCGAACCTGTGAGCTTATTCGTTGACAAATCAAGCTCAACCAATCTACCATTTTCTCCCAGCTTTGAAGGAATGGTTCCTGTCAAATTGTTGTGCCACAGCTTCAGGACTTGCAACTGGGGCAGCTCCGCAATGAAGTGAGGGATCTCACCATGAAACCCGTTGACAAATAAGTTGAGGAGAATGAGGTGACCAAGGCCAGATAACTCACGTGGAATCTCCCCTGTTAGCATATTGTTGGAAAGATCAAGGGATTTCAAGTTACTCAGATTGCCTACTTGAGGAGGAATGCCACCACTGATCTCGTTTGTTTGCAAGAAGAGAGTATCCAGTTGCTTCAAGTTTCCAAGTTGGTAAGGAATTGGACCTTCCAGGCTACAGTTAGCTAGGTCTAAATGAACAAGATTGGCCAACTTGCCAAACGTAGGTGGAATTCCACCATCAAACACATTGTAGTAACCCAGGAAAAGCTGCTTGAGGTTTGTTAGATTACCCAGCTCAGCAGGAATACGACCGCTCAAATCATTTCCAGCAAGAGACAGATATTCCAACCGCTCCAAACTTGCATAGACTTTTGGAATTTCCCCGCTAAAGTAATTGCCGCCAAAGTTCAAGTGCGTGAGCTTATGAAGCTCTGTGACTCCTAGTGGGAGTGAGCCATTGAAATTATTGTCGTAAGCATCTAGCGACACAAGTTGTTTCATCTGAGAGAAATCCCAGTTGAGGTCCCCGCTGAACATGTTTTTGGATATGTTGAGAAACTGGAGCCTCTTCAGCTTGTGAATTTCCTGCGGAAACTCACCAGAGAAGGCGTTGCCAGACACGGAGAGATTAACAAGGCTTTGAAGTTGGGCGATAGCCGGAGAGAGAGAACCAGAAATGTTAAAGTTGGATATATCAAGAGAAACAATTGACTTATTCAAGCCATCACATTGGATGCCCATCCAAGAGCAAAGAGACATGTAGTTTGACACATTCCAACCACCTAGAGGAGTAGAGCTGGAGGATTCAAGTTGTTGTTTTAGAGAAACCAGGATCGATGCTTGCTTCTTGAGAGACAAGTCATGTGAGGAAACTCCACTAGAAGAAGAGAGGAAGAATAACATGAGAGAAAAGAGGAAGAGAAACTTCATATCTCAAACTATGGGTTTTAGTTCAGATGGAAGAAAGCTAAGCAATGAGCATATTTGGTAGAATAGAATAGGTGGCGTAATCAGTAATGCAATGGGGCTTACTTTCAGTCACCCTCACCAGGCAATAGTATTATTATATGGATAGACAGATAGATATGAAGAAAGCAAGTGTAGCAGCAGCTTTGAATCTAATCTAAAGGCAAAGTTTCACGTTGACAGCATCCAAGGCCCTCTTTCTCTTTAAGTTATCCCAGTATAGTATTTTGGTTCATCTTTTGCTTTATCAAAAGAAAAGCAAAGCAAAGCAAAGCAAAAGTAAAAGTAAAAGCAAAAGCAAAAGCTTTGTTTGCATAAAGACACTGCGTCGCTTGCCACAGACCGTTTGATCAACAAATATATATATATATATATGTGTGTCTGTGTGTGTGTGTGTGTAGAGAGAGAGAGAGGTTGCTTTATTTCAAGCCAACTTGCATAGCTCCATGGCTTTCTTTCCGAATGATTGATGAATTTGAATCATCGAAACTTGTTAGGGTGGAAAGATTATATTTATATAGCTGTTGTGAAAAATGCTGTTTTTGCTTTTGAAAATACCAGGCACAGATGGCCAGTGATGCTTTTCGAAATATAAAGCAAGTAAACACATTGGCAATCCTGCACACAATCACAAGCAGCACAGAGTAATAAAGGAAAAGATAATAGGCACAGATGGCCACTGATGCTTTTCGAAATATAAAGCAAACTGATTACACTAATAATCTCCCCTTCGACAGTTTTTTGGCCAAAATAGACCATGCTGCAAGGACCCAAACAATTAGAAAATTCAGAGTACTCCCCCGCGCCCTAACCATCCATCCTTTTACCACATCAAGAAGTTTAGAATGGAACAAAAGCAAATAAAGAGTAGAAGTAAATAAGAGTTAATTCCAGAGCAGGAGCAGGGGTACAGAGTTGTAAAAGAAAAATAAATTGTTGGAGACTCTAAGAGTTAATTACAGACCATGATCATTCTTCTCATCCCCATACTCTTGCGCCATCTTCAAAATATTGGAGCAAATTAGACTCAAGGCTCGAAGCAAATCACCAATGGTCCCTTAAAGTGATGATATGAAACGCATGAACATGGTGCCTATATTGCTACATTTTACATAACCTGCTAGGTTTTGATGTGCTGAGTTTATGACCAAATGGATAATAAATTAATGAATTTAAGCATCCTGATCCTTTGCATTAATTTACTTGACATTTGAAGATTTGATATGAGACATGATGCATTAGTTACAATAAACCCTAAAAATCAATCCTTTATTTAACCATTTAACTATAATATAATAAACAAAACAAAACACAATGCCTGCCCCTGGAGAAATTATTACATGGTCCCAGACTCATCATGTCATTCATGGTCTCATCCAATGAGATTCATTAATTTAATGGCATGTAGAAAATAGGCGAAGATTTATCTTGAAAAAAAATGAGATAAAAAATTATTATTAAATAAGATCATAGATGACATAGTGAGCCAGTCTCATCTAATATTTTTTCCTGCCACAACTCCGGAGGAAGGAATCGTTACAATAATTAGGCCGACTATTTCAAATAAGAATTCAAACGGGGCTGGGTATTGTTTCTTGGTCCAATATGCTATGTACTCAAAGCCTATGCTAATGTGGGCAAACATTCTTCAATTGTCCAATATCCATGATAATTTAGCGTATGTGGGACTGTGTTCTCGTAGCTTTCTATACTGCATGTCTTTCTAAAGTAGTTTGTCGGTGACTTAGGCATGCCCATAATCCATATTCCATACTGTTTTGATTGAATTTAATGCGACCATGTTTCGTAACTCCAGCTGCTATGGCCGATCAAATTCCCTTCAAATGGACGCCTCTTTAATCTTATCGATACAAAAAGTTGATTTAATTTTATTCCGCAACATATAATTCTAGAATTTACATTTTAAAGAAATAAATAGGAGTGATAATAGCAGGTAATCATAGATTTATTACGAAACATATGGTTTTAAATCTAGTTCAGGTCGAGCTTTTAGCTTGGAAAATGATGAGCAACAGTTAGATCACGTTTCAGTAGAAAATAAAAATATATCTATAATTAGGTTTAGATATAAACATGATACATGTATGGGTGAATAGTTTTTCCCATTAAAATTGTATTCTGAATGGGGCGATGGAAAGATTTTGTTTTCTCTATGCGTTTACCTTTAGTTTAAAAGTAATCTTTTGTTTTTTACGACAAACGTTTAATTTCACTTGTTTTAGAACTTTTTAATGAAATTTTGTACTATCGTTTTTATTGTGTCTGCCTAAATTTACTCTAAATACGAAGACAACATTTTAAAAATATTCTTTCAGATTTGATTAGAAAACAATGCATTGAACAACTGATTGATTCATTATTGCTTCTGCCTTGCTTTTTCCTTATTTATTTGACATAATAATATGAGATTTTTTTTTAAATCGAAAAAACAAAGCAAAGCGAATTCCCATATCAATATTTAATCACTAGGTCAAGACTATTATTTAGTGAAAAATGAAAATATATTAGTATGATTTAAACAACTAATAACTATTAAAATAAAAGTAAAATTTTGTTAAACAGTATGTAAAAATAATTATTAAAGTAAGGGTAAAGATTTTTCCTGCATATTTACACAAATAACTATTAATATTTTATAATATGATATTTTAATGAAAATAATAAATAATATTAATAATTTATTATACGAATCTAATAGTTATTAGTTTTCTCATAAATTTAACAGAGATCTCATCTGGCAAATCAAAGAAAAACGTAAATGAAGGAGCCGACGATGGTGACGGGAATAGACAACAACGGTGGCGCTGCACCCACCTCACCCCCTCAGCTATTGCTGGAGAGGCTCAAAGATTACGGCCAGGAACACGTTTTCGCCCTTTGGGATGAGCTTTCCCCTGAAGAACGCCACCTCCTCCTCAACAATATCCAGGTCACCTTTTTTTCTTTTCTTATCCACCACAATCCAATCTCCCTTCGTTTGTCTTTCAAGCTTCAACTACGACGTCCAGCTATCCAATTTCGATTCTAAATCTTGATTGAAAATTTTCAATTCCAAACAAGTTCGACTTAAAAGCATGCAGCTTCGGTCGTTAACTAAAAAAAAAATTCAACTTTGGTTTTCATTCTTCAGAGTTTGGATCTTTCCAGAATAGATCAGATCATTCGCTGCTCGCTTCGATCCCAAGGTTCTTATATGCATATTCAGAAATGCTTACTTTTCCCTATTTTGGTTTATTCTTCAATATAATTGTGTCTTATTGGCGACTTTTAGGGCTGCCGGTGGCGGCAATAGAGCCAGTGCCGGAGAGTTGCGTGTCATCGGTGGAGGAGAGAACGATGGAGGAGCGGGAAAGGTGGTGGAAGATGGGATTGAAGGCTGTCTCGGAAGGCAAATTGGCTGTTTTGCTCCTATCTGGTGGTCAGGTATTCCTATTTGATTTATATTCCCTGTATCACCTGGTAACATTACAGGAAGGAAAATGGGGAGAATGGTAAAAAGAACGGGGAGGGAGTTATTTACTTAATTGTGTTTTCCTGCCACATAATTGATTGGATTTTCAATAAAGGGAAAGGTGCAAATAGATATACAAATTTTCTTTTCCTCTTCCCAAGAGGAAAGGATGGAAAGAAAGTAATTTTTCTTTGCACGTTCTTTCCCTTCTACCTAATACAGCGTTAATACATGGTGCTGTTGTTATTTTTTCAGATCACTTAAAATTGATATATTATTTGTATATCTACTAAATTAAAAGGGTTTTTGGCTGATGAGTTTTTCTATCTCTGACCTTAAATTCGGAATGATATTGCCTAAGAGTGGTTCCCACATTAGACATGACATTTTGTCACCAATGTGTTCACTTTTAATGCAAAAAGCAGATCCTATAAAGATTTAAGTGGATAATCACTTTTGATAAAAAGAAATAAGTAGATAATCACTATTTACTAAAGGTTGGTATGATATTACTTTATTGGATGTTTAATAATGATAATTAGTGATGACATGTCTTAACTAACAAAGTGGATGATTCAATCTGTTTCTGCAATAATTATTGTTTTGTTAAAACATGGCTCTACATGATTGTCTACTTTTCCATTATTGAAAGTGATCCAAATCTGCTTTATGTATAATTGGCCATGTTTATCTAACCCTTTTCCATCTCTTGTTTTATCTTTGTATGATTGATTGAAATGTTGCAGGGGACTCGGCTTGGAAGTTTAGATCCCAAGGGATGTTTCAGTGAGTACTTTTTACTCATTACTGACTTGATTTTGAAAATCTTATGCTACATTCAAGTTTCTTTGGATGATGGTTGTCAAGTTATTTTGTGCACTGAACAGGAGATGTTCGGGGAATGAATGTCCTTTCTGAAAATTAAAGGAGTTAACCCACGTTTAATGCTTTTCTATCCTGTCACTTCTTAGTTGTGGAACTCTCTGAGTTCTAAAATTACTCGATTATTCTGGGCCATAGATGGATGTTAAGGTTCTGGAAAACTGCATTAATCAGAAAGATTTAGAATTCTATTCGTTATATAAATAGAAAGCAATTGAGGAGAGAGAAAAATTAACATATGAACTTCTTGGATAGTAAATGATGTTTGAAACGTTTTTTTATTTAAAATTTGATTAGCTTTATATTATTGTTTCTTTAGTGAAGTCTGTATATATCTTTAGTTTTTTTTTTTTTTAGGAAAGTCTAGCTCTGTAAATGAGCAAAGCATTAGATGAACATGAATGATCATTAACAAGATTTTTAGGCACATAGTAAATGAACCAAAGTCTAACAAAGTATATTCAGTTCATTTATATTCTTGAAATGGCTCATTTATTGTTTAATAAGTCATTTATAGCTCGTTTGAAACTGGCTTATTGTTCAATATAGTGCAAATAATATTATATTCTTATTTGTATACCTATGTGCAGTGTAATAACCAATTTTATACGGGTTATACCCAAATCCGAATCCAAAATCCAATACCACAATACTCTAACTCAAATACCATTAACCCATTATAAAAAAACCCTAATAACCTAATTTTAACCTCAATATCAACTCTAACTCATTTTTTTGCCGTCCAAGCCTTTCGTCCCCATTACTCGCAACCAAAAATTAAAACCCCAAATTAGCCCCTAAATCCGACTTTCAAACGCAAATTTTTTGAATCTCTGGTTATTTTATAGTGTCCGGCCTACCAAAGTAGCCCGTGACGACTCATTTTTTTTTAAATTTCTATTTTTTCTAATTTTTAAAATCTAATTTTCTTTTTTAATTTTACCCCATTTTTTCAAAATCCCTTTTTTAAAATTCCCATTTCTTCACACAGATATATATAAATGTGAATAATCGCAATCTTTTTTTAAAAAATGGGTGGTAAAAAAAAACTCTGATGACATGCAGTATAATTACTAGTGATATTTATGTTGGGTTTTTTTTATTTTGTATAAAAAAATAAGAAACATTTTTGTTTGCTTTTGAATTTTTGTTTGTGTGTAAAATTAATTTTTATATTTTTAAAACCCAAATCTTAAATTTCTAACCCTTTGAAAACTAAACCCCACACCCTAAATTTAAATTTTAACATTATTACAACCTAAATCCCTAAACTAAAACTAACCCTTTTTAAAGTTTTGAAAAGTTTTTTTCTTAAATTTATCTAGATTTGTTTGTTTATTATTCATGAACAACTTTTTAATTGTAAATTATATTCGATTATGTGTTCATGAACATGTTAGTTTAATGTTTTTGAACAAGTTCATTTAATTTAAAGGAAAGAACTCAAAAACATAACTTTGGGAGAATAAACATAAGTACAAATTTGAAATTGTTAACAAACACAAACAAATCAAAGATAAATGAAAAACAGAATGAGGTGTATTATTTATGCTAAGTTCATATACAGCCCTAAAAAGTCTGTATGTTATTACATTAAATTTATTGTTTATATTTTTTTGTTTTTTCATTTTAGACATTGGACTTCCTTCTGGGAAGTCACTTTTTCAACTGCAAGCTGAGCGGATTTTGTGTGCTCAAAGGCTAGCCGCACAAGCTATGAAAGAGGGTAAACTTCTTATCTACTACTCTATGATTATAGCTGTTTCTAGGTTATCCTGTTGATTAGGTATATGCAGGTTCAGCTGGTTCGGTGACAATACACTGGTATATAATGACTAGTCCGTTTACTGATGATGCAACACGCAAATTCTTTGACAGTCATAAATATTTTGGTCTTGAAGCAGACCAAGTAAGATGTTTCTGATTCTCTTGTTTCCTTATGGTCTATCCTTGTTAATTTTGCTTACATTGAAGTTTGGACATGGTACAGGTTACTTTTTTCCAGCAAGGCACCATACCTTGTATCTCAAAGGATGGTCGATATATAATGGAGACTCGATACAAGGTATGATTTCTTTCATTGAATGTGTGAGTAAATAAAAAAAATCAAGTTCTGGGTAAAAGGTCAGCTGGATATATTTGCCTGAAAGTTTCAGAGCATTTTAATAGGTGATTGAAGTCCTCGAATAGTTCTACTTAATATACAACTGATTCAGATTGGATGTTAATAAATACTATTATAACATTGCAACTGCACTATAGGGTTGAGAATTCTTGTAAAGTAATGCTGATTGCTGAAAGGATAGAGGTAAACTTACTTGTCTGTAAGTTTTAGGATGGAAAAGTTACTTCTGATTTTGTTGCATAAAGCAACAGTATTCCTGCTATACTATTGTCATAGAAGCATTAATATTTGAAGGATTTTCATTTGGCTGACAATAATATTCTTTTTTTTTTCACAATCTGCTTCTTGTTCTAAGTAGCAATCTCTTTCAAATCTGGTGGTCACATGAGTGCCTTTTTTCTAAGCCAGGTGCTAAGTCTCCAGATGGGAATGGAGGTGTATATTCAGGTATTTTGAAAATAATGTACAAATAGGTGATGTTTGCTATTCAACTAGCTACTAAAGTCTCCTGGTTTCTTCTATTATATCATATATGAATATTGGATTCCTTATTTTTTGTTCAGCTCTGAAATCTTCAAGATTGTTAGAGGATATGGCCACCAGAGGGATTAAATATGTTGATTGTTATGGTGTTGACAATGCATTGGTGAGTTTGGCTTTGTTTTGTTTTGTTATATTTTTCCTTTATATTTCTTATTTAAGGTGACAGTTATAAGGGTCTCAAGTGCAGGTTCGTGTGGCTGATCCAACTTTCCTGGGATATTTCATTGATAAAGGTGTAGCTGCTGCTGCTAAAGTTGTCCGAAAGGTAACAAATTTCCTCAATGTTCATGTTTATCTGTGAATTTTCTGTTGCACCAGTCTCATCTTCTTTTTTTCCCTTTTATTTTTTTCTATATTATTCATATTTGAGAAATGTAAGCTGGATTGCAACAGTTCAAAGCATTTTTGTGTCTCTCATGTTTTCTAAAGTATCCATTAAATACTCGAGTTCTGATACCTACGTGAGATTTCTTTGGGTCTTGCAATCAAAGATGAAGGGAAAAAGGCAAGAGAACAGGGGAAAAAAAAGCTAGAGGGGTCCATCTGATTTGCATTTGATGGCATTTCATCGCTAGCAAATTATAAGCATGAAAATTAATGTTGAAAGTTCCATTTATTGAGCTCTGCTTTATCTTTTAAATTTGTAGGAAAGGTTATGCCTTCCATATGTTCATTTTTAGTATATGTTGCATTTATCTGTTGTGCTATATGTCACTCCTCATGTCATGTAAATGAAGAATGCTGATTCCATGATGACATGCCATTGCTTTATCTTTTTGTTGTGTTAGCTTTTATGGAATTTGATAATATTGTAAACTTTAATCTTTTTAAGGTTTTATGGTGTCTTAATTTCTAGTAATTTGGTTACAGGCTTATCCCCAGGAAAAGGTTGGTGTCTTTGTAAGGCGAGGTAAAGGTGGACCACTTACTGTGGTTGAATACTCAGAATTAGATCAATCACTGTCTTCTGCAATCAACCAGCAAACTGGACGCCAGTCAACCAGCAAACGTGTTGATGAAATGTTGCTTCCTTTTGACAAAAATATAGGGCTTTTTTATTCAAGTCTGCCTTATCTTTTTGCTTTTCTGAGGCTTTTATATGTGAGATTGTGCACATTTTAGTTTGTAGGGGTAGTCAGAGATGAAGGCCGTTAGTAGTAAATAATTTTGAAACCATTCAAGAAACAAAAAAAAAGAAGGTATAGAAACAGTTTGCAGGTTGTGAATTCATGTTGGTTTGCTTTGCATTTCCTTGCTTTCAAACTTTAATAACTTTGATTTACTGTTTATTCCTTCATTTTAGATGTAGATTTTAGAAAATTGTCAATCACTGCTAAAGAGATAAATGCCTGGGATATTCAGATTTTTTAGAACAATTTTGTCCTTTGATGGTTTCAATTAGGTTTTGTCCCGATATCGGATAAGTGTGATATAAATGTCTAGAATATGTTATTGACTTGCAATAACTTATCAAATAATTTTCATGTGTGATTATATCCTTCGTTCTAATAACTTTCTGCTTTTCAGGTGTGCTTACACATGTTTACTTTGGATTTTCTAAACCAAGTGGCAAATGGCCTTGAGAAAGACAGTATGTTAGTGTCTTATTTCTGACCTTCAGAATACATTTTTTTATATGTTATGCATTGGGCATTGATTTTTTTCTTTCAAATAATGCTGTTTAGTTAATAAAAACCTGTTAAAAATGCAGATTCACATGCTGCATGATTTATACATTTCCTCTCTTTCCCTTCTCATTGAACTGAAAACAAACCTGATAGTGAAGTGCCTTTGTTTCCTGCAAACTATCCTTTCAACCTGAAAGCTATTATTTTGTACCTAGAATTTTGCTGAAATGATAGTTTTCCCCAGCATCATTGAGAAAAAAGAGGCTGAGCTCATGGGGTCCATTAGGATGGGGTTTCATGGATGCATTAAATGTTACTATAATATAATTTAATTTAGCTACCTTTACTGTCTTTAAGAGTATCTGACATTTTAAAAAAAAGCAATTGAGGATCTGACCTCAACTCTTATATTTCTTGTAACCTCATGCTTGTCAGTTGTTTCCTATTTAACCCTGAAAAGGATGTTAATATCTATATTTGTCTTTGACTACAGCTACCATCTGGCAGAGAAAAAAATTCCATCTATTTCTTTATTTGGTTGATACAATTTTTTTGAAACTGATTAGCAGTTCATTTTTGATGCATTTCTTTTGTGATCTTTTTTTCATTCATCTAATTCTTTATGTTTTTAAACACCTAGGTATTAAGAGAGGAAGAGTTTGCACCAGTGAAAAATGCGAATGGTTCAAATTATGACACTGACAGTGCAAGGTTACTTGTTCTGCGATTACACACTCGTTGGGTAGTTGCTGCGGGTGGCTTCTTAACACATTCAGTGCCATTATACGCCACTGGTAATTTCATGTTTGACTTTGCATAGCGAGCTATATGAACGTTAATATTCTATTGTTGGTTTTAGAGCTCTAGTGGTTCACGTGGTGTCATATTTTCTCACTAATCCGTGACATGTTTTGAACTTGTGAACCCAGGCGTGGAGGTATCACCACTTTGTTCTTATGCTGGAGAAAACCTAGAGTCAATATGCCGGGGAAGAACATTTCATGCACCTTGTGAAATTACATTTTAGTTTGGTGGAAAAATATAAGCTCCATTGTATTTGTATGTCAAATTGGCAATGGCATGGATGTATTTAGATGAAATAAATATTTTTGCAATATTTTGATTTATGGAAGCGGCGTGCCCTTGTTTTATCAAGTATTAGGTGTATTAATTAAAACAGTTGCTGTAATTGGCACGTTGGTTATATCATTGTATCAAATGTGGATCCTCTTTCAGAACCCAAAACCGGAGCATTCACCACCCATGAACGTATTGATGTAATTTTTTCATAATTAAGGACCTTGTTTCTTCTTCTCCTTTTGAAATTAAACAAATCCCAATATTTGAACGTCAATAACTTGCAAGGTAATCAAACATTTCAATTAGGGGCTAAGTTTTGACTAGTTGGCCTGAGATGCTAAATCTTTTAAATAAGACTGGTTGTTTGTGAATAGAACAAATGGAGAGGACCGTCTCATAATAGGCTTAGTAATACTTGATTTAAATTAACCGTCAATAAATTGAATATTGATAGTTATATAAATAAATCTATTTCAATTGAGATAAAATAAAACCCTGATTAGAAGTTGTAACCGAAGTAGTAATTACCTTTGTTTTGTTATGTGTTGAGGACCAAAATGGTAATATCCTTCTCCGTACAGGAATTGCTTCATGGGAATGTGTCGATTGGGTTCTGTTTTGGTCCTTTCTTTTAGACCCAGCAGGCGGCAACTTCCTGGTTGGGAGGGCTTAAAGATAAAAAGTCCAAATTCCAAACACTTGGTACTCTGAAGTCAGAAGTTTAGCTAGTGAAGCTGCTTCTTCACATTTATAAGCCTGGAACCGCAAAAACCCCTTTTTGTCTAGGGTTTTATTTCCTGATCCTGCATCATTTCAGCTGCCAAAAGAAATGAGCATCCTTTTAATATTAAGGCATCGTTTACCTAATGCGTTTTACTGCCTCAATGCCTCCGGTTCAATTCAGATTATCTCGAAATTTTAACCAGCCTGCAAAGCTAGAACAAGATGACGAGGAAGAAGAGGTTGAGATCGATCAAAGAAGACTCTCCGCTGACTACGATCCTTCTAATTTCGATCCCACTGAACACCGAAGTCCTCCAACTGAGCGTGTTTGGAGACTCGTTGATGAAGTCTCTGCCCTTACTTTGTCTGAAATTGCTGAGTTAGGCTCTATTTTAATGAAGAAACGTGGAATGACCGAGCCGCCCACTGTGGGAGTCATGAAGGCTGCTGTTGCTGCTGGCTTGACAATGAAGGCTGGTGGTGGTGGGGCGACGACTGCTGCTAAGGAAGAGAAAAAGCCAGATAAGACTGTTTTTGAATTGAAATTGGAGTCGTATGATGCTGCTTCAAAGATTAAAGTAATAAAGGAGGTTAGGGGTTTTACTGATTTGGGTCTCAAGGAAGCTAAGGATTTGGTTGAGAAGACGCCCTCTGTCTTGAGAAAGGGGGTCTCCAAGGAAGAAGGTGAAAAAATAATTGAGAAGATGAAGGTTCTTGGTGCCAAAGTTGTTATGGAATGAGAACATTAGATAGGACAGCAGAGGTATTTTTGGTTTTTATGAATATCTACTTCTTGATTCTATGGATTCTACTACTTTGCATGCTTGCAGATGCATACCAGCTTAAGTTTGAACTTGGAATTGCCCAAATCTTAACTCTGTTGATGTTTTGAGCTTATCAAGTGGGAATTGAACTTCAGACCATCTTTTTGGCCATGTTGTTTACACTATTTTTTTCTATAGCAATAATTCAAATGAATTGCCCTGATAATGCTAATTAGACTTGTTATCTTCAATTGTAATACAAGTTTTTCTCTCCTTTTACTCATGGATCTGTTCTTCTATCTGGTAAATTTCACTTCTACTGTTAATCATTGGCTAGAAAGAAAACGATCATAGCTTCTAAGTTGTGAAGTTTTTATTTGGGTTAAGAGTTATAATACTCTGTTGAGGGCCGGGGCGGAAGATTAGAAACTAGTATCACCTTGTTATTGAATTCTATTCTCCGTGTGATTTGAGTTGTCCTTTCTAGCCTTTATACGGTATCACCTCGTTATTTAAATTCGATTCGTCCTGTTTTTGTGATACTATGCTTCTTCTTCTTCTTTTTCTCTCTTTGAAGAATTTAGAGATAAGGATCACTAGGATTTCAAGTTAAATGTATAGGAAGGGAACATAACTAAATATATTTACTTCATAAGACTAGGACAGGGAACTCTTCCCATGGTTCTGTTTTTCTTTGTATTCTTACTCAGTTTAATGACATATTACATTATCATATTTGTTCGAAACATACATATATGGTACTAATGGTGCTCTCAGATTATGAATTCTATGATTGAAAGAAGTCTTTGATTTGATAAATGGAACAATAGCATCCAAGTCCAATAAGTATGCAGCTCGCCATTATTGTGGTTCAGCCCGTCAAAGGGCTCTGAGCAATCTATATTCTAAATAAAGATGTCTCATCCTAGGTCCTGACAGAAGGTTAGAATTCTAGCTCTTTTGGTAGATATCTCACTGAGCTTTCCACCTGTCCGGCTGTGCAAGAAAAGCCGAAGCCAATCCCAGGGAACAATAAAGCTTCTTAGGGTCTTCCTGTCCAGGTGTAGGCAGTCTGCATCTTCACAAACATGTAAAATGTAATCTTCTTCTTGGCTGCGAAAATACAGGAACATATAAAATGTAGACATAAATCCACTCTCTTGGACTTTGGAGCTGAAATATCAATGCCTAAAGTGCCTGGCATTTGTCAGTAAAACCCACACTTGTTACAGACCATCTCTAATGCTACCACCAGACTCAGCAAGACTCCAATGCCACTTTCTCAAGCTTCTTCCACTGCATCTTTCCAAGCTGTCCATAAAACAAACACATTGCTGTTAGCAAACAGATCTTCAATGTCTTTGCATTTCCACGGAGGACCTGACCCCCTCCTCTGTATGCTTGGGAGCCACAACAATCTCATAAAACATTGGAGTTTCACCATCTATTGGGCTTGGGAACTCTCAAATTTCCTTAGCAAGGGCCTAAAAGCCGAAAGAAGTTATCTACAATATCTTGAAGTTTAAGGTAGCATACAGAGAAGATGATATTTGACAATCCACCATTAATATCTAGTGATACAACGGCAGCAGCACAAATGCATACAAGGACGCCAAGAAGTTACCTCGTCTACTTGTATGTTGACGGCTACAATTCCTCCAAATGCACTCACTGGTCTGGATGCAAGCATCATCGGCTCATCGCGAGAAGCTACTTCCTGCACCAAGACAACAGAATGAGACAACTTCCGATAGGCAATAGTATTGAGTATGAGTAACTTTATGTTTATGGATGAAGCATAAAGGGAATACCTCCCCCAGTTTGAAACTGCAGAATCATTAGAAGAAACATTGTTTTCAGAACCAGGGATTTAAACTCGGAACGTTACTGAGATCGTGGGTGAGATATTGCGGTATCGCCGCCGTCCGAAACCGGTTTTGGTGAAAATAACGGTGGGCCACGGAATCACCCCGATCGCGGTTCTTCATGTCTGAAATCACGGCGGTAACGGGCCGTTATCTCTGTTTTTGTTTGATTTCATCCACTGAAATTTATGTTTTGAAACAGCGAGAAACAGAGAGCAGCGGCGCGATGAAAAAGAAGACGATGTAATATTTTGGGAGTGGGTAAATTACATGGCGTAACATTGAACTTTTTAAATTTCTAAGTTTTGTCTTAATATTTTATTTTTCATTCAATTTAGTCCTAATTTCAATAGAAAATTTGTCCTTCAATTCTATTTGATTTTGTCATTTTATCTTCTTTAAATCTATCTAGTTCACATTCGAATTCAATCTTATTTTTTCTTATTGCATATCAATTTTATTATCATGTTAAATTAGTATAATTAAATAATAATTTGAGTTGAAAAAATACATTAGATTTTTGTTTAATTTTATGTCATGACTCATGAATATACAAATTTCAGATTTATATTGAAATTGAAGCATGACACCTCCAATTGAATATCCAATTCACCTCGTATTGCATTGTTGGTATTTATCGTATCTTTTTTTAAACTTTAGGTATTGATCGGTATGACAAATATATATATTATTCTTGAGCTTGTCAGTGAAGAAGAATAGAAGATATGTTTGATAAAATTGTAAGGAAACTTCTTTCTCATAATTATATTATATATGTCCATTTTCTTTTAGAAAACGCCCTAAAATCATTAAAATTGACTTTTTATAATTATAATTAGTATGTTTTACAAGAAATTGTGCAAAATTTAAAAAATTTAGGACCGCGATACTCGCAGTGACCGCAATAACCTCTGTTATGTCTGAAAACGCGATAACCGCGACACGGCCGAAAACGCGACCACGACCGAGATTTAAATCCCTGTTAAACTGCAGAATCATAAGAAGAAACATACTCAAAAGCCTGCAAAGCCTTTCAAGCAGGCTCCTACGGAACTGTTGACCATCCTAACTGCCTTTAAGGAATTCAAGGACCACCAGCAAAACATCCTTGTGATTGCATTACAAATAATTATTTCTCCTGCTTCTACCACTGCACTTAAGAATTAGAAATGAGCTGGACTGATTTAAATATTATAATCAACCTTGATTTTATAGCCCCAAAATCTACAAGCTGAATTGCCCTGCAACATCAATACCATTCACTCTTTCCCTTTATTTACGTCATTGCAAATAAGAATACTTATCGGGATATGAAATTAACAAGATTAGACGCGCACTCGGGGCCAAAAAACCACAACTTCACTACTAACTTGTTACCAATTACCTTTGCAGCAGCTCTAGTCATGGCACGGCCACCAATATCAATATTCTCTACCCCTTCTCCAAAGTCAATGCCTAGAGCGCAAGTATTTTTTTTTGTTGTTGAAAGACCTAGAGCGCAAGTAACTTGAGAGTAAAAGGGATATGAATAACTATAAGCTGACGAGTGACGACCACCATATCAAATGTACTTAAATGGAGACCCACAAAATATGAAAAACATTGGAAAAAGAAAGCCCTTATGCAAAGAAATGTTCCACCACAAGCTTCAAAGTCACCAATATCATGCTTGTCAACAGCTTCCATGTGAAGTTTTTGGTCTCTTCTAGCAAGAATACCACCATGTATATGTAAAACAAAGAAAACAAAAAAGAGGCATATGCTCTTTGGTGGAAACAAACAATTGTGTACCTCACAAACATCCCTGGCTGGCTGGCTGAAGCCCAAGGCTCAACTGATTCAGTCAACTCAACCCTGCCCCTCCTGCAGATTAACCGAAAATAAAAACATTCTGAACCTCAATCAATCAATTGTCAACTTTGCACCAAAATCTTTAAATTAAGTACGCATCTGTTGCATACCTCTAACCTCAATACCATCATTATCCTTTTAAAGAGGCAAAGTTTTTTATTTGTAATTACATTAAAAAAAAGCCATAGCATCCCTTTCCCTTGCCTTGCTTGGTTAATGGAAACCAATGAAATCACACTGTTTCTGCATGTTTGAGATAGAAGACAATTTTTTGTATAGGCTATGTTTGCACTGTAGCAGATTTTCTGTTTTCTTTATATAATAACATCACATTTTTCTTAAAAGAAAATTGGTTATTATGTTGAAGCTAAAACTAACCAAAATAAGCTTTGGCATACTTTGTAAAGGATCAAGTTTTCAGTTTCTAAAGCCGCTAAGATAGAGCATTAACCAACAAGCTCCTTTACAAAACATATAAGTAGATTATTACAAGTCTATAAGAAAAAAAAAAATCCTAAGCTTGTCGGTGAGATCTTTGATGGGTAAAAAATAATCATATCCAAGGGAACCATTCCCTGCACAAGTTGAATGGTCATTCTTGCAAGCGCCTTAACTAAAGTTGGGAGTTAGACGAAAAGCTGCATCGTTCTTTCAAATTATCAATATATTCAAGTGTATAATATATAGTCTTATTGATGAGATAAACATGAAAGTTTTTTTTTTGAACTAGCAGTATATGACAGACAAATTGAATGAGTATGAGTAATGAGTTTAAATGTTGAAGATTCAAATTTAACATTAACAAACAATTCAAAACCTCCAGCTTTGACGTTTTAACCTAAAACCAACAGAAAATCTAATTTTATTTGTTATAAAAATTAAAAAAAAAGCCTCCTAGTTAAGCCCGAGGTGAATACTCAACTTTATATATATATTTTCTTTGAAAACCCACTACATCAACCTTTGAAACCGCGGGGAAACTGACACTACCCAATTACTATATTACAATTTGACAATAATCTCTTCTTTTTAACCCCAAAAGAAAACAGAGGTATTTATAATTTTGCATATATGTACTGTTTCTGCTTCTCTATTTATAATTGGAGGTTGCATGTTGTAATTTGGTAGTTCACCAACTAGTATAATAATATAAAATTAATTTATATCGGTGTAATAATATATTGATAAGGGGTAATTGTTGTACAAGCCAACATGATTTATAATCAGAAATATATTGACATTGAAGAGTCAATCTATATAGTACAAAAAATATTTGATAGATTATAACTATTTCACAATGGTATAATTGTGTTTTAGAGAATAGAAAACTTACTTGAGTGAAATATGTATTAATAGTGACAATTATTGTGCAAGCAAATATGAATTTTATATTTCAAAACCGATTTGAAGTTTTATGATTTTTTAAAAAGATTACGAAATTAAAATCATTTTAGGTTTCAAAAACTCAAATTGATTACAATTTATCGTAAACAAAAAAATCGAAGAGAAATTTAGGTTTTAAAATGGTATGAACATGGAGAGCTTTGACAAATGGAAAGGGTTTCCCTATTAGAAAAAAAATGTTTTTAGATGAAGTGCTTATTTGAGAACTAAAAAATATTTTACTAATTTTAAAATTTATTTAAATTAAATAATAATTATTTTTAAAATTTTAAATTAAAATTTTAGTTAAATTATTTGACATGAGTGTCAATGTATTTAACCAAGATTTTTTAACGGAATCAATAAATATACTTAAAATAGTTATGGAATGTTAGTTTAGATATTTATTCTGACCAAAAATAGTTGAGGAGCTATAATAATAATAATAATAATAATAATAATAATAATAAAGGGTTGATTTTTCATTTAAACAAAAAATACTTGATATTTTTAGGGTAAACTACTTTGGAGGATGATTTCACTTTGATCACTCAAAGTCTCAAATCGAAATTTTTTTATTACAGTCAATAAACTTTTAATTTAATTTTATTATAGTTGTTGACGTTAAAAAATATTTAGTTTAGATCATTAAACTATTATTTTTGAGAAAACCGTCACTAACATTACGTTTTTTTAGTTTTGGTCACCCGTCGTTAAAAAACTAACAGAAAAAAATAATACTTCAATAAAAAATTAAAAAGGAACAATAGATTAGTGACTAAAAGAGAAAAAAATATAATATTAGTAACCAAAATAAGAAGAAAAAATATAATTTTAGTGGGATTTTACTAAAAATAATAATTTTGTGACCAAAATAAAAAAAATAATATATTAATAACCATAAATATAATTTACCAAAAAAATTAATAGTAGGTCAAGTGATTACCATACACAATGGTAGGTTCGCCATTGAACGCACATGATGGGGACTCAGAGAAGAGGTGCATATTTGTATATTTATATAATCACTGTTTTGGCTTAGTAACACAGTAAGTCGGGAATGGGATCCACATGATGAATATTAATATGGAAAATTGCCTTGGTACTCCCAATTTTAATTACAAAAGTCACACCTCATGTATAAATATATATAGTGAATTTTGGATATGTGCGAGATAAACGAATGTACATAATTTAAGAAAAGATAAGCCCAAATAATTTGAATTGAATGATTATAGAGATAAAAATATTATAATTTAATAAATTATAAGAAAAAATGACTTTAATGAAAAACTCATAATTTATTTTTATTAAGATAATTTAAAAATTATATATTTTTAAAATTATAAATTAAAATTTTTATTTTAATAAACTACTTATAAACTTTTAAACCGCACTTGTATATTATATTATATGATGATTTGAGTTTGACTGACTGACTGACTAAATGTGAGTCAAATTAATATTTATAGTAATAATTTATGTGCCTACGCAGTAAAAAAATGAGGATGCCACTTGTTCGTGTCCATGCGCACACCGACCACTGCCTTCCCTTCAATCATTCGCTCATGTTATTTCAGACTCATCGGCAGAAGCCTTGTTTTTTTTAACATGAAGCCTTGGCTCAGTTCCGTTAGTATTAAGGATTTATATATGTTTGGGATATACCACCAGGAAATCATCCCACATGTTAAAAAGATATTCCTACATATTTTAAATTTAATGAGATTTATTTTAAAATTTTATACTCCAATAGTAACATACGGAAAACACACCTGGGAATTTCGATGTTAACTTAACTGGACCTTGTAGAATAGAATGGTGACTAATATACAGTAACTGAATTTAGTAATATACAACACCAATATACAGTAGAAACTGATTAATTATTATTAGACATTACTAGGCGTTGTATGAGTCTATGTATCGTGGTCACGTGGATGATGAAATATCAAACTGTAAAAAAGCCAAATGTGCACATTTGATTCCATTTGGCTTTGCATGAAAATTATTTGCGTTAAAGTTGAGGTCTGAATTCCATTTTAATATAGAGACCACCTCCACTCTCTCCAAAGGATCGTGCATGCACCTCCCTAACTACTACCACTCCCTCTCTATATAGGAGTATTATGTTTCAGAACTTGTATCCAAATGATCCCCTCATCACTCTCACCACCTTTTGTTTATTTCATTTCTACCACTGCTTCTTCATAAATCCATCAAGCCGGAAATCAGAGAAAAGATGGCACAAATATGCCTTCTTTGGTGCCCAAAAAAACCCAAAAGTGGCGGCGATAGGAGGAGCCCCGGCAGCGCCAGCAGAGGCAGGGGCAAAAATGGGTGTTATTGCGCAGGTCTAGTAAGGATTTTAAGCAAGTTAAAGAAAGAGAGCAAAGACATGGTACGCAGTGCAGGAGCAAGTAGACACAGTTCATTCCAGTGCCGGTATGACCCATTGAGCTATTCTCTCAACTTCGATACAAGCGGCAGCTGGAGCGATGAAGATTACCATCACATGTACGCTTTCTCTTCACGGTTTGAGGCCAACCCTAGAAGGCCCTACTCCACTAGTTAATTCCGATCAAACAAAGTTGTGTGAGTTTTAATGTGGCAGTAAGGTAATGCTAATACGTGCATGTAGGAATGAAAGGAGTGTGAATTAATAATCTTTAGTTTAAACTAACAAACTGATTACAATGGATCCGGTTCCACTCAACTTTAATTGATGAATGATGATGATAGACATTAGACAAGCAAGTTTTATCATATTACATGAAAGGAGTCGGTGGATGGTCTGAACATTTTACTATATATGTTTATGGGTGAGAAAACAAATAATGAGATGATAGAGTAGTTTGGGTTTCGTTGGATTGGTTTGAAAAGCGAACAGCTACTTAAGATTCCATTTCATAAAATTAGAGATATTGAAAATAAAATTTATGTGTTAACCGGATCTGTTGATGGAAGCAATGCCAATGCATGCATGTTTTTTTAATCATTGAAAAGAGAGAATGAAAATGCATGTGCGATGCCACCATCTCCCACTAATTTATTAACACCACCACAATGGCATACTAATCTGTTGTGGCGGGTGGGAGACAATACTCCATGATTGACGCTCCCCTATTATATAGTACTTCTTTAGTTACCAATAACCAATGTATTAGAGTATTAGCTAATTAAACAAAGAAATAAATGTAATCGCACAACCATAATCCATTGTTTAATTTGTGATTAATTTACGGAGAGAGAGAGAATGAGATGGTTAAAGGCTCAATGGTAAAGCCAATTCCAACGAAAGATGTGCTTATTTGTGCTCTACATGCCATACATTAACAGACTTAAAAGATAAACATGGGAAAAAAAAAAAACTTACACATAAATAATCTGTCCTACGCTCAACAGGCTCTCACGAGGAACATTAAAAATCACACTATTCTCTCTACATACCTTCCTAAGAAATGCATACACATAATCGATTGTTATTTTCTTGTAAAATCCGGCATCACTTCTTGCCCTCACCTCCGTATTACCTAGAATGTGCACCACGCCTGCCTCCCTACACTTGCTCAGGAATTCTAATTCATCCATCTCCGTCATCAAAGGCATTACTGGGTCCACAGATGACCCTACGGTATCGATATCGGAGCTCATCGTGCTCATGTTGCTCTCATCATTAAACAGATCGTCTCCGGTTTGCTGCTCATGCAAACTATATTCATCTGACTCTGAACACCCTTCCATCATCGACTCGAGCCGCACAAACGAGAAGAGGCTATCAAACAGCTTTTTCTCGAAATCATCATCTTTTCTATGAAGGTCTCTGTAGCCATACCTAGCAACACAACGAAACATGTGGAAGTTATTGGGTCCAATCCGCTTTACAAGGAACCTCTCTTCTTATGGAACTGTGTAGACAGGAAGGTACTTGACACACACGAAGACAGCAACAGAATGGATGGCAGGTAGGTTAGTGATAAAGTGGGAAAATATGTGTGGCACGCCACTTGATAGCTCAGTGTACACCAGTCCTGTTCCAGGAACCCGTACTAGTCCCAAACTAGGGCCATGCCATAGAAACCTCAACATGCATCTCAAACTCATATCGCTTCATTGTTCCGTAATGCCAAGCATACATGATCACCAAAAAGGCTGCTGCAATAACAAGGGGAATCCACCCACCTAGATCAATCTTGAACAGGACAGCCGAAATGAATGTGCACTCTACCACCAGGGACAAGCTAGTGAAGAGGACCACGAGACTCCAATGACTGCGCCACACCAATATCATGATTAAAGTCATAAGTAGTGTGGTTACCAGCATCACGAACACGACAGCTGTGCCTACAGCAACAAATTATGATGCAACTCATACATATTTTGTTTCCGGACGCACTATGAAAAATCGATCAAATAAGCATAAACTTACCATAAGCATTTGCAATTTGACCTTGGTTCTTGAATCCAGCAGTAACAACAATGCAAAGGACCATGAGCATCCAATTAATATCTGGAATATATATTTGACCAAGGTACTTCTTTGACGTATGTACAATCTTCACTCGTGGAAAGCAACCATGTGCAAGGGCTTGCTTGATAATTGAAAAAGTTGCTGATATGGTGGCCTGACTTGCAACTATAGCAGCAGCAGTGGCAATACCGAAAACAGGCCAATATATGCCATCCGCATTACAACCCCCCAAGCAGACACTTACCACATCAAATGAAACAACTAAGTACCAACTCCATTCGACAGAAAAGATAAAGTCGAGGAGGTCAAGGAGGCGATTGCAGTTGCATAAATATAACAACTAACCTGGTATAGAGCGATAAAATGCTTCATCCACATCGTCCCTGTTCTTAATGAGGTACGCAGCTTGTCCAGAATACGCTAGGAGAAGGCAAGGAAATACAACTACAGTAAAAGCAAGCTGCACATCTGCAACTGGAAAAAAGGCTAAATCTGCAAAGAGGGCTTCAGTACCTGTAAAAGTTACTGGTCATAAAAATCATGTCGCCAGTTTCGCTGCAATTTTGTTAGGCTAGTAAAGTGAACTTTTAAATTGGAAACTAAAAGAAAATAGAAAGTGTATAAAAACTGATTGTAAATTTACCTGTTATACTAAGCATAATACCGCCAAGGGAGATCCATCAATCTTTTCGTCTCCTCTTAAAATATCGCCATATGTATACAGGTAGAAACGCTTTCAAAACACTGCTGTCATATTTCCAAATATTATATGCGCCAATGCCTGCAATTACAAGAAACCAAAGGAGCACAACTGGGGCAAAGGGCCAGCTTACTTTATCCGTCCCATAGTGTTGCATGCTAATTAAACCTACTAATATTACCACAGCCACAACCAAAACAACAACTGCAAAGGGAAATAAAAAATTAGAAGCGACTTTATAGAGAGATGACCAAAAATTATAAGAGTTCAAAAAAGAGGATGGAAAAAAGAAAAAAATGGATGATGTATAAGGAAGGGCAGGGAGATACCATTGTTGATGCGTGGATGATCTACCTTGATGCCCCCAGTTGCTGACAGAACTGCCAAAGATAGCAGACATCACTTCATGAAGGACACGAGATAAAAATGTGTATGGACATTAGCATATCAACTGTATGTTACAAAGTTTCCATTGATAAATAAAGTTCGGTAAAAGTATAACAATGATGTAAGCATAAATCGAGCAAAACACAGCGGAATGATCGAAATTCATAAATACCTCCAGTCATTGTCAAAACCGTATGCCAAATTGAGATGTGGTTGCACCACCGTTGAACACGTCGAACCACCGTCGGATGCTTAAAACCACCGTGGAAAATCCTCGAACCACCGTCGAATATAACGAACTCGACTACACAAAAAAACTAAAATGCCAGAGCCTTCTAAGCACCCGAGAAACCTCACTAGATGGAATAGAATACTTTTTGATTCTTGGTGCATATGGACCTTGTGTCAATGGGTATTTATAGGGGTGATTTCCCATCAAAACCACTTGTTAACTTGAACCATGATTCCACACGTCCACCACAACTGAAAGTGGAACGTGCAACTTGGGAAGTTAAACCATACACGTTGCTTTTAGTTGCCACATGCAACTCCACGAACCACACTAATGGTTGGTTATCCAACATTTGCTTTTAGTTGCCACATGCAACTCCACGAACCACACTAATGGTTGGTTATCCAACATTCTCCCACTTGGTTCTTATTATCTTTAAATTCGAAATATAATGTATGAATCATGGCGATATTTCCTCTATGGATTTGAGTAGTATCTTCCATGTATCACAATACATCAAGTCTCAACACTTTAACCCAAATACTTAATGAATAAACCCAATGTTTATTCTAGGTCCAAACTTTAGTGACATTTCTCAAAACAATTAACTTAATGTGTACACAACATATATGAGAAATATCAAACTTTATTAGAGTTTCAACAGAATCGTTCTTACAACGAAAATTTACAAAGTGGGAACAAGTCCCATAGTGATAACATGATCCTTAAATTTATGTGGTGGCATGCCCTTAGTCAAAGGATCAGCTAACATCTGCTTAGTGTTAATGTGCTCAATGAGCACTTTCTATTCTTTAACACGTTCCCTTATGGCTAGATACTTAATGTTGATGTGTTTACTTCGACTTCCACTTTTGTTGTTCTTAGCCATAAAGACAGCAGCTAAATTGTCACAATATATCCTTAATGGCCTAGACATTGAATCTACAAGTCTCAGCCCAGAAATGAAACTCTTTAACCATACTCCATGTGAGGTAGCCTCAAAACACGAAACGAACTCGACCTCCATAGTGGAAGTGGCTGTCAATGTCTACTTGACACTCCTCCAAGATATGGCTCCGCTGGCAAACATAAATATGTAACCTGATGTTGATTTACGTGAATCAACATAGCCAGCAAAGTCTGAATCGGAGTAGCCAATCACCTCCAAATGGTCAGATCGTTTGTACGTAAGCATGCATTCCTTTGTCCCTTTGAGGTATCTTAAAACTTTCTTTGCATCTCTCCAGTGGTCCATACCCAGATTACTCTGATATCTTCCCAACATCCCAACGACAAATGCAATGTCAGGTCTTGTACAGACTTGAGCATACATCAGGCTTCCGACAGTAGAAACATATGGAATGTTTTTCATTTGCTCTTTCTCAAATTCATTCTTCGGGAATTGGTTCAAATTGAACTTATCACCCTTCACGATAGGAGCAACACTAGGTGAACACTCTTTCATCCAAAATCTCTCTAAAACTTTGTTGATATAGGTTTCTTGAGATAGACCTAAGACACCTTTATGTCTATCACGATGAATCTTAATGCCAATGACATAAGATGCATCACCCATATCTTCCATATCAAAATTTTTAGAAAGGAATTGTTTCACCTCATGTAGCACACCCCTGTCATTTGATGCAAGTAAAATATCATCCACATATAGAATAAGAAAACAAATTTTACTCCCACTGACCTTCTGGTATATACATTGATCCATGCTATTCTCAACAAAACCAAATGAAGAGATAACCTCATGGAATTTCAAATACCACAGACGGGAGGCTTGTTTCAATCCGTATATAGATTTCTTTAACTTACAAACCAAATTTTCACCATCGCTAGAGGAAAATCCTTCAGGTTGTTTCATGTATACCTCTTCCTCTAGGTCACCATTAAGAAAGGCAGTTTTCACATCCATTTGTTGTAACTCAAGGTCAAATTGAGCTACTAATGTTAACACAATGCGTAAGGAATCTTTCTTAGATATTGGACTAAAAGTTTCAGTGTAATCAATTCCTTATCGCTGAGTGAATCCTTTAGCAACAAGTCTTGCTTTATATCTTTCTATGTTGCCTTTTGAGTCTCTTTTTTGTTTTAAAGACCCATTTACATCCAATGGCTTTTACACCATCAGGCAACGGTACAAGATCCCAAACTTCGTTGCTTTTCATAGAATTCATCTCGTCCTTCATAGTATCATACCATAATTTTGATTCATTGCAGCTCATGGCAGTTAAAAATGACTCAGGGTCATTTTCAGCTCCAACGTTATAGTTAGATTCTTGTAAATACACAAAATAATCACTAGAAATTGTTGATCTTCTTTCTCTAACAGATCTATTTAACGTTGAACCAACATTTTCTTGTGGATCATGTTGTTCAACTGGTTGTTCAATAATTTCTGGATTTTCTTGAACAACTTGATCTACTGAGTGTTTTCAGCAGGCTGTGGAACTTCATTGATTGGTTGTTCAACACCCAGGTGAGCTTAAGGAGTGTTATATATGATAACCAATCTCTCACTTGAAGTGGATGGATGACCTACGGGTATTGAATCCCGAGACAGATCACTCCCACTGATTGAGTCATTCTCAAGAAATTTTGCATTTCTTGATTCCACAATTCTAGTGTTGTTAGATGGACAATATAATCTATAACCTTTGGACCTTTCGGCATATCCAATGAAATACCCACTAATGGTCCTTGGGTCCAGTTTCTTTTCTTGAGGGTTATAAAATCTCACTTTAGACGGGCATCCTCATATGCGTATATGTCGAAAATTCAGTTTCCAACCTTTGAATAACTCAAAAGGTGTCTTTGGGACAGCCTTGGTTGGAACTCGGTTTAATATATACACAGCCGTCTTGAGAGCTTCAACCCATAAAGACTTAGGTAGCTTAGAGCTACTAAGCATACTTCACACCATGTCCATTAGAGTTCGATTTCTTCTTTCCGTAACACCATTCTGATCAGGCGAGCCTGGCATGGTGTATTGGGCAACTATACCGTTGTCTTTAAGAAATTTTGCAAATGGACCAGGTGCTTATCCATCCTCAGTGTATCTACCATAATACTCACCACCTCTATCGGTTCTCACAATCTTTATTTGCTTACCGCATTGTTTCTCTACTTCAGCCTTAAAAACCTTAAAGGCTTCTAACGCTTCACTTTTATGATGAAGCATATAGAGATACATGAACCGTGAGTAATCATCTATGAAAGTGATGAAGTATTTCTGACATTGCACATCCATATCTGGACAATAGATATCAGAATGGATGATTTCCAATATGGCCGAACTCCTCTTGGCACCTTTCTTTGACTTGTTAGTCTGCTTGCCCTTAATGCAGTCTACACAAACAGTAAAATCTAAGGTATTGAGTACCCCGTCATTTACTAATCTTTTAATCCTTTCAATGGAGATATGTCATAATCTTCGGTGCCACAAAGTAGAGGAATCTTCATTTATAACACAACGTTTAGTACTAGTTTGAATGTGCATAACATTATGAGTGGCATTATTTTGTAAATCAATAGAGTAAAGGCCATCACTTAAAACACCATTTCCAACAATTTCAGATTTATATAATAAACTGAATCCAACATTTGAAAAATTAAAACAATACCCCAAGGGTGCAAGTCTTGAAATGGAAATTAAGTTTCTAGAAAAACTAGGAATATAAAAAGTCTTTTTCTAAAATTAAAACAAAGCCACTGCTAAGCACTAATTCGTAGGTCCCAATAGCTTCCACATGCGACTGCATCTTGTTTCCTGAATAGATGTGTCGCTCAGCTCCCACTAGTTCCCTCGGTTTTTTTAATCCCTGTAAGGAATTTGAGACATGGATTGTAGAACCAGAATCAATCCACCATGTGTTATAATTAACATCAACCATATTTGACTCAAAGCAAACAAGTGAGATTGATTTACCTTTCTTTTCAAGCCAGCCCTTATGCTTGACACAGTCCTTCTTCATGTGTCCCTTCTTTTTACAGAAGAAACACGTGAACTATTTCTTTATGTCAGCTTGAGGTTGCATTTTAGCCTTCCCCTTCTGCTTGGCTTGGACTGACCTCTTTCCTTGAGTAACAGTCATTGCATTCTCTCCCATCTCCAGTACGAGCCTACCCTTTTCTTGATCACACATGATCAAAAGTTTATCAATAGACCATTTATCCTTATGTGTGTTATAAGAGATCTTGAATGACCCATATTGAGGTGGAAGAGTGTTCAATATATAGTGCAACAGGAGAGATTCAGACATTTCAACCTCAAGTGCCTTAAGTCGAGCTGCCAAATCTCGCATCTTATTGATGTGATAACGCACACCTTTCACTGTAGTGAGCTTTAGTGATGTGAACTTCATAATTAGGGTGCTGGCTAATGACTTTTGAGAAGTCTGAAACTGTTTCTCTATAGCCGTTAATAGCTCTTTGACATTCTCATAATGCTCAATCAAGCCACGAACATCAGCATGAACCTTGCTCTTAATGAGCATAATACTTAAGCGATTGGATCGCTCCCACTTTTTATATAGAGCAAGATCAGCCTGATTGCTGGTGTCAGTGACATGTGGCTCAGATTTCCTTATAACATAATCAATATCCATACACCCTAATTGAAGAAGAATACCCTCATTCCAAAACTTAAAGTTCTCACTGGTTAATTCAGGGATATCTACTTTATTATCAGACATATTCATAGGTTGTAATGTTGCAAAATAAATTGACATACATGCTTACTATAAATTTGAGGCAAACATAAGTCATAATTTACCAATGCAAATTATGTAAATAATGAATCTAGTGACATAAAAATTGCATGTGGGCTAAATTTTTAATTCGATTAGATCCATTTTATGATAGAATTATTTTTCTATCCCTTATATAAAAATTATTAAATTTATTTTCATAATTCCTGTGGGTAATTATAAAAACTCATCTAATAATTTTTATCTTAATAAGTTATGTAATGGGATTTAATATCCAAGCTTTCCGTATGTGATTTTTAATCTTAGTAATTTCATTTAACTAAAGATGTTGTGGCTAGTCTTTAACTAAATAAAATTATGAAAATCACTTAGCTAGATATTAAACCTAAACTTTATTCAAAGTTGTTGCTAATTCATTATGCAACATTTTATGTCTAATCCTTATGAGATCATTACCGTAATTTTATTTAATTAAAGTTGATGCGGCTAATTCTCTAATTAAATAAATTATTCGGATCCCTAGACATATATTCTATAGTTTTATTGTTTAATACTTTATGCAATAAATCTTAAAGTTTTATGTACCTAATTTTATGTATATAACTAATTACATGGTAGTTATACATCGTCTTTTAATTTAGGCACATACAATAATTATTTCTAAAATTTATTTAATAAAATCTAACGATTTTAAAACAAAAGTCTGCAACATAATTTTTCTCAAAAATTTAGAATTTAAAGATCAACATGGCATTTAAATTTTAAGAATCATGCAAACTTTAAAACGACAAGACAGAGATTTAACCATGCACTGATACCAAAGTAAGCATAAATCGAGCCAAACGCAGCGGAAGGATCGAAATTCATAAATACCTCCAGCCATTGTCAACATCGTATGCCAAATTGAGATGTGGTTGCACCACAGTCGAACACGTCGAACCACCGTCGGATGCTTAAAACCACCGTGGAAAATCCTTGAACCACCGTCAAATATAACGAACTCGACTACACAAAAAAACTAAAATGCCAGAGCCTTCTAAGCACTCGAGAAACCTCACTAGATGGAATAGAATACTTTTTGATTCTTGGTGCTCAGGGACCTTGTGCCAATGGGTATTTATAGGGGTGATTTCCCATCAAAACCACCGGTTAACTTGAACCATGATTCTACACGTCCACCACAACTGAAAGTGGAACGTGCATCATGGGAAGTTAAACCATACACGTTGCTTTTAGTTGTCACATGCAACTCCACGAACCACACTAATGGTTGGTTATCCAACATTTGCTTTTAGTTGCCACATGCAACTCCACGAACCACACTAATGGTTGGTTATCCAACAAATGATAGAAAAAAAAAAAGAGAAGAAGCACAGCTGTAAATGGTAAAGGCTGACATTTTAGATCAGACTTAATGTAAGCTGGAATATATAGTTTTTCTTAGATTTTAACGGTCACTAAACATAAAGGATTATGAGCAAACTACTTGATATTGCTGGAGTGAGTATTCCATCACCAATGACATTGCATGTACCGACCAGGACAAGAACAAGAAGGGCATGCTTCTTGTATACATCTTTCTCCAACCATCTCTTTGTTTTACCAGCAAATGACTTTTCATGAAATGTAGAACGACTATAAGTTGTTAGCTGCTCATCGGTCCTGTGTTGATTAGGTATGACTTTTATATTTGCGTGTCTACAAAGCAAAGAATATAAAGCAAATGCTCCACCTGCGTGGCAAATTGAAAGAGAGAAATGAATTATCAACGTTTAATAATAGGTAAATGATAGTAGTAGGAATGGATTTGGATAAAAAGGAAAGATAATTGGTTTTGCATCCTCTGATGTATTTTGTTTTCCAAAATAATTGATGTCAGCTCACCTTGACCGTTGTCATTTGCTTTACACACAACAAGGACATACTTGACGAGTGCGATAAGTGTGAGGGAGTGTATAGTCAATGAAAGAGCTCCAACAACATCCTCTGGATCCTCAATTTTATCAGGAAATGTATTGTAGAAAACATATAGGGGAGAGGTGCCCAAGTCACCGTAAACCACTCCAAGACTTTGGAATGCAAGCCGCAGAAGCATTAATACAGAAGTGTTCTATGGGAATTGAAACCATATGTAAAAAACTACAACTGATCCAAATGACAAAAGAAGTATAATATCATCAAAAACCATTTATGAACGGTTGACAGATAGTCGGATGAAACAGAATGAGAGAAATATTTGGGAAACTTCATGTCTGTTGGTTGATCACACTCGAAATGAAAAAAAGGGAATCTTGTATCTAGAAATAAAGACATTAAGATAGAGCAACTGAACCAGTTACCTTCTCCGTATACATGTTTTTAAGCCTCCCAGCCTCCTCATCCATTGGCTTATCAAACTTCTGATCCAAGTCCCACATCCTTCCCTTGTTGTTGTCACCTTCTTCATCAATCGCAGCCATCCCCACACTGAATCAATTTGATTCCTGCTATCACTAATTACTCAAAACTTGCTCAGCATCCACTGAATTGATGCCCACGGCATCAACTTTATTGTACTAAAAATGAGTCCTAAAACTTAACCCGCTTGTTCAAATGCAATCTTTACTTGAAGGTCATGCACAAGCTGACTGGGAATTGAAAACCTGAAAGAGAACTGAAACCAAAAGCTATCAATCTATCACATACACGAAGGGCAGCGAAAATGAAATTATTACAACTTGGTATCGAGAGTATATCGAAAGGTTGAAAAGGGACCAAAAGTGCTACAACCTAAAATGCTTAACTTTAGATCAAGTGGATAAACTCTATATTCTCCCAAAAGTATGCTAGAAAGGAACCAATAATTAAAGCTTTGAATTGAAGCATCAATTTCATAAAGACGTGCTCAAAAACATGAGCAATCAAATGAATGAAAGAGCACCTGGAGGGACAGCTCATACACCTAAACAAGCAAAAGAAGAAAAGGCAATGAATGATGTAAAGCATATATATGGATGTGTTTTTACATCCACTACCACTACCAAGAACAAACCCGACACAAAGTGAAAGTAGAGCTCTCACCGCAACTATTTCTGAGATAAACGGAAGACCAAGAATGGTTTGCGTTGAACAACTCCAACGTAACAAAATACAAGAGATTCTGTTTATTGCAGTTGCATGTTGTCAGTTTACTTTCTTTCTTACTTGTATAATAACAAAAGTTTACTAAGGCGCCATTTGGACGTTACAAAATCATTGTATTCTAAAAGGATATCCTTGTATTCCCTTGAAACGACACAACACAACACACTATTGTGTTTCTGACAAAGAAAACTGAATAGTTGGCATTTTCTTTTCTTCTTACAATCACAGATTTAACACAAACAATCAATCAAATAAATAAAACAAGTGCTTCTTATTTGGCTGTTGAAATGAATTGGATGACAAGATCTCAATTCAAGAGACTTACTTTTAATATATTTGTAGCAGTGGTGAAGTCACCCACTCTTTTGCTGAATGCAACTTTTCTGATGCTGAATGCAACTTTTCTTCATAGTTTCTGTTGGATCTCGGTGTTACTATTGTTTCTTCTCTTTTGCAATTTAATCCGCGACTTCGCCATCCTGAAATCACAAACTCCATTTAACTAAAAATAAAATATGTGACTCCCATCCCTTAACTCACCAACTATACCGTTTGATTTGACCTAATCATTTATTATCAAATCCAACAAATTATTTCAAGGGAAACCTTTGACCCAATAATTATTATAAAATCCTTGAACATTTATTAATATTTTCGGTACAAAATGTTTTTTTTATAAATCCTAATTCTACCTAAAAGGAAGGGGAATAGAGACTCTAGGAGAAGAAAGTGAGTGTCTTTAGTGGGTTTAGAACTCATGACCTAAGAGAAATGAGAGAATAAAAATAAACAGTTTAGTCAATCGGTCAAATATGTTTATTCATTTTTATTACAAAATGTTACTGTGGGTTGAAGATGAAAGTATAAATCGAATTATTCTCTTTGATTTTATCACTCTTTCAAGTACACTTGTATATTTATTGCGCTATAAATTCAAGTAGTTAGATATGAAAATCTTAAGGCCAACCTGAACCTATACTCCGCAAGTTAAATTGGATGAGACAAAAACAAGTTGAGCAAACATTAGATACTATGACCAACTGACAAGCTAATGAATCCATCTACAGTAATAAAAGGCCCATGAGTTAGACCAGCCCTTAGTTCACTACTTTCTCTTATAAGACCTTAACCTAACCCTTCACTATTGAGTATCGACGACTCGACCAAATTAAAATTCCTTAGCCCGGCATCAAAGATTGAATATTGCGTTTAACATACGACATAGCTGCTGAAACCATTATCAGTTTTCTCTACCAAAGTCGAAAGAAACATTGTCTAAACCTATGAACAAAATTGTTTTGTTTTTTTTATTATTACAAAGAAATAAAGCTATTAAATCAAACTCGAGTACACCTTCCTCCAACCGCATACCTAGGTAAAGTCTTGGCGGTACAATCTGAGGGGCGATAATTCTTAATAAAATGAATATCTCACCAGACTGAACCATTGTGGGACCGGGTGGCTTGAAGACGATGGAATACCTGCCCAGTGCCTACTTTCCTTGCAAATCAAAGTACCAGCCGGCAATGCTCTAAGGTGGAAATGTTTTCAACATTTGTCTGCTCTGCTATACTAACTAGGTGGATTAATTTGGTAAAAAAATAAACCTTGGTGGATGAATGAGTTGTTATTTTTTTAGGTGGATTAATTTCAAAAAATAAAATATTTTTGGGATGAACCAAAAATTAATATTTTTTTGATTTTATAATTTAATCAAAATACTTCTTTTAAATAAAAAAATATCATTCTTTAGATCCAAAATATCATTCTTGATTGAGTTGTTATTTTTTTATCAAATTCAAAAAATAAAAACATTTGTGTTCAATACCTAAAAATGATTAATTAAATGGAAAAAAGTTTTTCGAGTTTTTATTCAAATTTAATTATAAATATTTATGATATTAATTAGTTTCAATTTAAATAGATTTTTATAATCATATACAATATACATATTTCTTTATTTGTGATACTTATATATTTAAGGTTAGTGTTTAGAATTTAAAATTGATTCATTTTTAAATTTTTTAGTTATTAGGATTAAGAATTTAGGTTTTCAAAATCTTTTTTAAAATTTTCCATACAAATTTTAAATTAAAATTAATTTTAAAAATTCTCATGTCGAATCTAATGAAAATAATTTCTTTAGACAAATTAATTTTTGTTATTATAAATAGGTATACCAAAACCAATAAATGAAGAACAAAAATCCTCTTACCCTAACTATGCATCTTTTAATGTAGACAATAATGGGCTCAATCGAAAAATTGAATTTTCCACCCAAAATCGTGCGATGTCACATTCTAAACTCTACACCCAAAAAATACATCATGTCCTTACGGATCGATCGTGTAATCCTAAATCGATAAACCTATTATTTTAAAGTGGGCACGCGTTTACTATTGAGCTCGCGCGATGTTTAAATAAATCAAGGTCGAGCGATATAAATTACAAATCACGCGAGCGATAACGTCAATTCCATAAGTTGAAAGATATCTTCTGTATTAAAAACATTGCATTAAAATTTTGAGTTCAATCCTAATAGGGTTTTGTGGTCGCTTCCATTTTTCTTTCATCCGCCGCTTTCAAGTTTCTTTCATTTTTGTGTGGCCGACGAAGCACCAGCCTTAATGTTGGTGTTTACCGCCGATATTCATTTCTCTTGCTTTCTTATATTTTATTTTTACATTTTTATTTTTTTAATTTTTATATTAAAATCTCGTTATTTTAGATTCATACTTCTCGCACATATTATTGCGATTGTTTTCTCTGTTTTTATGGCATATTTTTTCTCTGTCTTGTGGCACGCATCTGCCTTATGACACGTTATTCGTTTACCTTTTTGGTAGATTTGCGATCGTGTAGAATTTTACACGAATCTCATTTTTTATGTGCAATTGTCGGTGATCGTTCAATAATTTGATCCCTATATGTGGTTGTTTGCCGATGCATTCAGATCTATTCAGCGAAGTAGCTTGCAAGACTGTTGGTTTCGCTCGTCACTCCTTCATCACTTGTCAAGCGTCTAGGGGATTCATTTATCTTTTGTGTGTTGACAACTCTCCTAGCCTTTTGCCGTTCAATGGAATCTATGCTTATTCTTCTGAGCAACGATGAGAGCATCTTCTACTTGCGTGATTGATTTTTTATCTTTTGAGAAGGGTTAGAGACCTTTCATCTTTTTCTCTTTTCAGTTTTTTAATTTTTTTCTTGTTCGCTAGGAATATTTTCATGTTTGAATCTCTTTGTTTGGTTCTATTTCTACGTAATAAAAATTACCCGGTATTATGTTCAAAAAAATTTGCGTTCAATCACCCTGCTAACAGGTAGGTAAACATTTGATCGAATAGTCAAGTTTTTCAAGTTTTTGTTCAAATTTAATTGTAAACATTTATGATATTATGATACTAACTGGTTCGAATTTAAATAGATTTCTATAACCATATATAATATATATATATATATATATTTCTTTATTTGTGATATATATATCCGACAAAGTTGAGAACTAAAATTTAAAAAATAATTCACTAATTATTAAAATTTTTGAGTTATTCGAAGTTTCGTTATATAACTCAAAACTTTACTTAAAAAAATTCAAATTGAAATTTTGAATTACGATTTGAGTGGAGTAAAATTTTCTCATGTCGAATCTAATGAAAATAATTTCTTTAGACAAATTAATTTTTGCTCACACCTACGAATAGGTATACCAAGTAGGCAAGTAATAATGAAAAAAAAGCGTCGGGTCATATGGATAATGAATGTTCGCTTGATCGACCGACTTCTTGTTTCCATCGTCCAATATCTTGCGATTGGATACCGCTGCCAATCTCACTCAACTTCTCCGGTTAGTTCCGTAATTACTAGTTGAATATTGCTGATGTTATAAAACGCCGGATCCATTTATTGTTTGCTGATTACAGCAAATGTTTATTTCTAAAAAAAAAGGTATTTGAGTCATAAATCCACTTGATAGTTTGATTTCACCATCTGACTCAAGCAGATAGATGATTCGGCCCTTGTGGTCATTATATTATAAGATACAGTCTACGAAGACACCCCCACTAAATTCACTTGAAATACTCAGAATGCATAGTATCAGATTCAGTACAGCATGCACTGAACTGAAGTGCTTTTTCAGTTAGTATGAACTGATTCCAGCTCCAGGGTGACTAACTTGTTTTCCCATGCAGAGAAATTGTAGGAAGAGAGGAGGAGGAAAGGCCGGGGATAAACCACCTGAGCTCTACTATTAGTTTCAATATGACCACTATATATATTTTTTTAATTTTATCATTTTAACCATGTAACTATTTATGTGGTAACAATCAAGCCACCAGAGGGGTGATGTAGTAGTTAACAAAAGTTTATTTAATTACACACTTGGCCCTTGTTACTTACATGGTCTATCAATTTAGTCTTAATTTATAATAAATATAATTCTCCAATCACACGGTGACACATTTGAAGGAAGGCAATAAATCTTGGTTTGCTCGGGCGAGGATTCAAACCTGCGTTTCAAAGAAAGCTGGCATGCTACACAACCACTGAGCTAAACATCTATTTGTTATGCAATTTACAACGTTTAATAAATATATCTTACTTGTTTGAAATGGTTTTTCTGGCAAATCTTGAGCTTGTTTCTTCCTGGTAAATTAAAGGACCACAAGTAAATCTAGATTTCAACAGATCTGAAAAAAAAAATCTACTTAAACAGGTCCTATCATGTGCGGACAGTAAGAGCTCAGTACTTGACAAACTCGAAGTAATAGGGAATAGAACATGCAGTTGCAACAAAGCAGAACCTGAACTGTATGTACTACCATCTTAGACGCTAGATAGTCCACTACTTAACGAACTCGAATCGGTATTAGACACGAGAACATGCAGTAACCAGTAACAACAAAACTGAGCTAGAGTACCAACCTAAAACCAATTCCACTTGAATATAAAGATCACATGTAAATCAAAATATAACTATGAATGAAAACACCACTTCAACCTGAAGAGTTCAGTGGCTAGCGGCATGGATTCATCATAATGCTTAGACCCACTTGAGACAATGAGGTCAACATGCGTTTGGTTACCAAAAATAAGACTTTTTGCAAGTGTTGCACTGCAAATTAGACCCTACTGTTTCTATTCTGTTCCATTCCAAATCCAAGACAAATTCAAACCCAAAGTTGGAAATCAAGAACAACAATAATAATTAAACAACAGCAACTCACATGTATAAAGGGGAATCACTGATCCTCGTTAATGGGTCATAGCAAATGGCACAAGCTAAGCCACTGTAGCCTCCACTATCCTCTTTCTCGGCCGACTGGTGCCTGCAAAAGAGTCCATAATAATGCTACTAAAGAGCAATAAAACAAATAACTTTGGCGCCAATTCTTATTGTCTGCACATGATTGGGCCTGTTAAAGTAGAAATTTTCCAGATCAGTTGAAATCTAGATTTACTTGTGGTCATTTAATTTACCAGGAAGAAACAAGCTCAAGATTTACAAGTAATTAAGGGAGCCTCAGCTACAGTTGATGAAAAGTCTGGCCATTTCAATATTTTGCTACTCTGGGATTAATGGACTCCCTCACATGCAAGATTCAAAAATGATACGTTACAATCAAAATAAACTTCGGTCAAAACAGGGAATGCATAACCCAATTAGCAAAGGGCTGTCGAAGCTACAGGATGATCCCTGTCTATGGAAATTCCAAATGCCTTTTTGGGAAGCTAAACACAAAATAGGTTTACACTACATAATATTTTTCCTAACATCATGTTGTTGTTCCGTATTTATTTGCATAAACAAACTACAGATGGAGGAAACTAGCAAGGAACTGCTCATTACATGACCCTGAGGACTGGTCATTGTAAGCCAAGAATCTCCTAGAATATATGCACAATGTTATGAAGATAGGCAATCCAACAACAAGCATGAACTCTGAAACTCATCTCCCAATAACAAAATAAACACAAGTGAAACAACAACATGATCATGCAACTGCAGTCCAATATACAAGTTCATCATTCAATAGTTCCAGCAAAACAGTTAAAAGAACAATCACAGAAACCAAGGACAGTTACATACTACAACCTTTATTGCGAAGAAATTAGAGTAGCACAGAACAGTTTAGTGTCTGGCATACCCAATTGAAATACATTCCGTGCCTACATCATTTCACAAAATACACAAATTTCTCCGAATGCAATCAAGCATCCAAGTTCTCCATCTGAACGCTGCTCTTGAGAGGCACATACTCCCCAAGATACCCACCAAGATGATCATGCAAAGCAAGCTTGTCGATCCCCTGATGATGATAGCTCTTACAAACATAGTAGAACACACTCTGCACCAACAAGCCCACCAGATTGACTATGACCAGAACTCCAACCCCCCCCCCCCCCACCACCACCACCACCACCACAATTCTCCAAAAAAACCCCATACTTTTCTCCGCCATGTACCACCACACTTCCAAAAACACCCGCAATCACACCACAAATTGCCAAATATCCAAAAACCAAAATGAACGCCATCTTCGCCCTCCCTTTCAACAACTCATAGCTCTTCTTCATAGCTGCAAGGCCATAAATCGGCTCAAGCACCGACACCACACTGGCCAAATGCCAAAGTGCCGTGATGTAAACATGAACGCCCAAGAAGAGCACCAAGATCACCAGAAACGACAACAAGGATAAAAAGGTATTCCGGGTATCAACAGCAATGACAAATAAGACCAAGAAAGCAATCAACAGGGCATTGTAAACAAACATCAAGAGAGAAACCCATGTGAAGGTTATAAAGAGGCGCTTAAAAACCTTGGGTATGGCGGCGATCGTGGAAGAGAAAGAGATCGGCTTCGATGTGTAGAGAGAGGCGACCGTAAAGACAAGTGCAGCTGTTGATAAAAGAGAGAAGGCAAAGAGGAAAATCAGGTAGCAGAACTGGAAGGTTAAGAGGAGAGTCCACTCGTGACGGGTCTGAGCCGGGTCTGCTAAGGGATGGGATTCGAGTTGATTCAAGATCGGATGGGTGAAAAGCGAGTGAGCCAAAATGGCAAAGGAGAGAAGGAAGATGAGAGCTAAGGTTAGGAGATAGAAGGTTTTGGGGGATCTTTTAGGGATTGAAACCGATTCTCTTAGGATATCTGATAGGGACAAGAACTGGAGCTCCTCCGGCGCTAGATCCATGATGTTCAGAAAGGGAAATGCAATAATTCAGGGATTTGGAAGATGGAGGTGTTGCAGATTTGGTTTCAACAACTTCTTCTTAGTAGAGAAGAAAGGTCTCGGTCCCATATTAATTGATACGAGGGCACTGCGGAGATTTCAAATCTTTTAATCTTTCTGTCCTCTTGATTAATGTGGTCGCTTCACGTACACGTGCCTTTTGATATGTTACATTTTCCCTGGTGACGAAAATGTACCTGTTTTGACCTTTAAATTACAAAACCCCTGCTGATCTGCTTATTGGATTATTATTATTATTACACTAGTTACTGAATCAAGAGAGTCAACCCTGAACGCTACCGGAGGTTTAACTTACTTTATAAAGTTAAATATAATTAAATTAAATACTATATTTTATAAAAAAAATTAATAATTAAAAACTAATATATTATTATAAAATTATACCATTATCAATAATAAATATAAAAAATATTTGTATTTTAATTAAGGGTTTTAGAGGATGATTTTTTTTTTTTTTTATGTTAATATATAAATGCTAGTTTTGGATTAAAATTTAATTTTTAAACATTAAGGTTTAAGGTTAATGAAAAAGGGAAATACCATTTGAGAAAATATTTTTATACAATATGTATATCAAAATATAACCCAATAAATATTTACGTTTTATAAATAACTAGGATGCTTCTTTTCTTTTCTTTTTATATTATGCTTGCTAGTCTTTGGAGTAAGTAATTTTTTAACAATATCGCAACTGAACTCGTTAGAAAACAAAATAAATCATTTCAAAAGAAATAAAAATATAACAGAAAAATAATAAAATAAAGTAGAATTAAAATGAAAAACAACAACTAAAAAAGAAACCTCATACCAGTAAAATATGTCCAATGAATTGTGATGATAAAGATGAGATGAAACACGGGAGAAAATAAACAGAAAGCAAAAGTTTTTGTCTCTGTCCACCCACACGCTTAAAGATTAAAGTTAGAGTGGTGAACGAAACCAACAATATGGCGGCATGCTTTTGCAAACAGATCTGGTTGCATAGAAAAACGAACCACAAAAAATGATCAAATTACGCCGATAACCATAAATCAAAACGAGCGTTGTGAGAAAAAAATATCCACAAACGCAAATCTAAAAAAATAAAAACAATTAGAAAAAAAAATATCTTTGAAAGATAAATAAAAATTTAAAAAACAAAAATATATAAAAATAAAAACTTGATTAAAAATAAGAAATAATGTTTAGTGGCATTAAAACATACACCACAACCAATAAATCCAAAAGCTGAGGAAAAAAGAAAGAAAGTTGCGCTAGTGTTTTGGGAGAGTTGATTAAGTAATAATTCAAATTATTCAAAAGAAGGATAAATAGTATATAAAGCTTGTTTTTCTTATTCTAAATTACTAAAAAAAATGTATGACATAGGAATTTATACATGCATATCTCCGACGTTACTTCGCTGAAAATTAATTTTTTCATGAAAAATGCAAATATTGTGTGATTAGTTTTTAATAATTTTAATGTAATTATAAAATAATATATATATATATTAATTATTTGATAATACACATCTTCAACATTTCTATCCCGTAAAGCTTTTTTTTTTCAACAATTCAAATTTTGGTGTCAAATTCACGTTGCATTTTGTTGTTGTATTGATCAAATTGTTCAAACAAAAAAGTAAAAAGTTTGTAATGGTTCCTCAATTCTTAATTGTTTTTTAATTTTAGAGTTCATGAAGTTTTTTCTTAAATTTGCTATTAGTCTGTTCATTTGTAATATTTTAAAGTTGACTGATCAATAAGAAATCAAGTTTCTCTCATATATATATATAAACTAAACCAATAAAAAAAATTAAGGTTCATTGTCTATTTTGAAATATTTAAAAATTGAGTGATCAAAATAAATATTTTAAGATAATTTAATGTAAATTTTAAATTTTACTCATTAAAAATAGTGATGCATGTCGATATATGACATTTGTTACAGAGTTATTCTTAGACAATATATTATGCGGAATAGTGATAAGTGTATTTCTTTAATTACCAAACTTTTTCTATAATTTTTATCTTTGTAAAATTTTAACTCTTTTTTTAATAATAAGTTTATTATAATTACTATTTTGTATATTAAATAAA
>JAGYYJ010000182.1:0-91677 GCA_019671005.1 Hibiscus mutabilis
GGTCACTTTAATAAGTCAACTTCTTGCAATTAGAAGAACAACTGAATAATAATTACAGATGACTTCTACAGTAATTATAATCAATCCAAGATGAGAAGCACTAAATATCATTGTCCGGAAAGAACAAGGAAAAAAAGCACTAGATATCAACATAGATTGTACAAGTAACAAAACAGAAATGATTATGTAGTGGTCAAATTTAGCATACCCAATGTATGATAGGAGAATATAATAGTTTACCTGCGAACTGTGTCAACATAAAAAGGGTTTTCACGCATACAGATTCCTGCTTCTCGAAGTTCAGTGACTGGCTTGTCCAATACCCGTCTATATACCTATAGAAGACACTAAAGCCTATCATGTGAACTATTACTCAAGCAAACATGCTCATAGAAACAACACTATCTTACCTTCTGAGAATATTTCTTCAAGCGGTCTTTCAATTTGGATTGCTGTTCTAGTTTAGGCAGATCAAGAAAAGATCTTGACAGCTGACTATCCGTGCCATCAAAAAATTCAGACTCAATTTGCTTCTTCAAGTGGTAATAATCACTGAAAACATTGAGAATCATTTTCATGTACAGGTGTCAGTTAAATTCTGCAAATTTTAAAAGCCGCAAAGTAAGAGAAGCAAACCTTCTCTTCGCCATGAATGTCTCTCCACGCCAAACCCATTCAAGTTTCCGGAGGCAAGTCTTGTCCAGACGATTGAAATCACATGCGGTACAGACCTCATCTGTAACTATTGATGGCGGCTGGAATTCAACAAAAAACACATCATTGTGTGTTAGTAGATAAGAAACTTCTATAGGAAAAATATCCTTTTTAAATGAAAAGAGAACAACATCTCATATCAGCAGCACTTAGTGTTAAAAAGAAATGAACTTGTGCAAGCACACAGTATTTAGTTCAAACATTTACCACTGTAGGTCAGCATGTTTATGCTATTATGTCATGTCACTAAATAGCTCATATGTATGCACAAATCAATTCTTTCCATGCAACCAAAATTAAAAAAGCTCAATAAACCCCAAAATTAATGAAAAACATTAACATTATCATCATGATGCACCAAAAGCAATTTATTGGCAGCAAACCTGAAGCCTATTTGTCAAAATAATATTTGGGTACATTGCAGCAACATCCAAATGATAAATGAGAGGGCATTCATCACGGATAGGTTCATCTCGTAACTTCAAAAGCTGCATAAAAAGAAATAATAGACAAATTAAATTATCGTACCCTGATTATATGTAAAGTATAAACTGCAAGCCTTTAAAATCTTCAGGAAAAAAAATAGAAAAGAAATCAATGTATTTGTAATGAGAATATGAAGGCTTGGGTATAATACAGAATATAAATTAATCAGTTTCCAAAATTTGACTGCATACATGATTATAAATCAAAAGGAGACCTTGAAAATACTAATATGAAAAAGTTAACTTTGAAGAAACAGTAAGGAAGAATAATTTTAAGCAAAATATAAGTTGGAAGTTGCAGCATGAGTATAAAGGTAGCAATCAGAAACATGGACATCAGGCTCAACCAAAAAATATCTTCACCTTTTCTAATATTTCATTCTTTACTTCATCATAGTTCAAGACAGATTCCAAGTCCATCTTCCCCTCAACAATAATAGCATATTGTAGATCCCGGTCAAGATTATTGATCAGTTGCTGGATTCAAAGTAGACAAATGTTAGCCAATAAGATTCATAAAGTTTACATCTCAGGTATTAAGAATCCAGGTTCGTGAGCATATGACAATTAAATCGTGCAGAACCAGAAATATCTTATGTCAAGCCTGGTCCTACACTATATACAACTAATTCAAAGGTACTATGGTCAACAATAGAAAAATAAAAGACCCTTGAAGACAACATACCTCATAGCCAGATGGATCAAGCTTAAAGCTAGTTGGAATATCAGATCTGAAAACACCACTTTCAAGGCATTCCACATGGCCACCGATATAGGTCTCACTCTCGAGAAGGTGATTCTTATAAAACTTCTCAGTGTCTGATTGATGTTTGTTAGGGCAGATAACATTTGCCTTGTAGGCCTGTGAAAATGCAATATCATATTAAAAAGTTGAAAAATAGGAACACATTTGTTCAATGAAGAAGCAACAAAGTTAGTACAGATATTCACTAAAACTACCTGAACCGTCAGAAGCATTTCACAAAGTGTCCCACTTCCTTTGCGCAAAACCTCATCAGGTGACATGGGAATAATAGTAGCCAGAGAGAAAATAAAGGGATGAACATAGGTCATGTACAAGTAATAAGTTGCAACAGCATCAGAAACAGAATAGGAGGCCATCATCTGTCATAATATTGCCAGCAATCCAAACAGAAATTAAGTGAGAAGATTTCTAGAAAGGACATGCAGAGTAGGCAAACTCTGTGCCTTAAATATGTTTGCCAAAAACTTAATGAATGATGGAATATGTCATTAATACCAATATCATATGGTACTACACCCACATCATAGCAGTTTGAAAGAACTAATCATGTTCATAAATTCATTCATCCTAAAGTAGCAAGCGGATAAGGTCATTTCTGTAAAGTTTTCCTATTTTACCCTTCAAGTCCCACATCATTTGTAACCATCTTCACGTATAAAATCCAAAACAAGAAAGAAAACAGCAGATACATTTTTAGCCACTTATACCTGGGGCTTTTCCATTGCAAATCGAACCATATCCTCTGGATTCACCTCCAGTGGATCGTAACCCAGCTTTGCCTTTGTAACAGCCTAACATATTATCACAAGAAAGGTAACCATCACAAGTGTCATGAAACATATAAGATCAAGTTTAATTGCGGAACTGAAATCATTATACCTGTATTAAACTTTAATATAACTAATAAATTTATAATTCATTGCTCAAAGAACAAAAGATCTGGAGGTTTAATGCCTTAGTTATTCTTTAGAACATGAATATTTAGTTGCACGACTTCTACCCAACAAAACTAAACATAATGCACTTTTTCTTTTTTCATAAAAATCATTGTATTTTTTTGCATGACTGAGAAATCTTAACTTTATCCAGCAAACTAATTGCACAAAACGTTAATTTAAGGATTGAATGTGTCATGTGAAAGTTAATTATGCATACATTAAATTCAATGTATTTAGAAAATAATGTGGTCAAAACCTGGAATGCTGTTGTAACATCATAGCATTACCCGTCTCTCAGTAAGGCATGGACAATAATCACCATGAATTAAAGATATATGATTATTGGATTAATGAATAATGTATGTATCTGTTAGTTAGTATGCATAACCGTGTGTTGTAAAGAGTTTTAGATAGAGTAGAAGTTGTATGTTATCTTTACTTTATCTTAACTAGTAGTTTGAATTTTAAATTTGATCTTTGTAAAGGATAAAAGTCTTATCCTATAGGTTAACCACTTGGTGTTAAACACCTCTGTAAAAGTCTATATAATAGACTCTCTTTCACTAATGAAATATAAGAAAAACACAGAGAAAAACTCTGTTTCTCACATGGTATCAGTTTAGGAGCCGATCCTATCTCTCTCGTCTTCTCCTTTGCTTAATTTCCATGGCCTTTTTCGAAACCACCACATCAGAAATTAGTTCCCAAAATAATTCTCGTGCATCTGAATTTCAGATCTCAGATGCCTCTCTTTCCCCAATCACATCCTACAAACTAAATGGGAACAATTACCTTCAACAGTTTTTTGGCCATCTCACCTCTAAATCTTCCACAACCGCCTTTATCGGCTAGTGAAGGTAGAATTTCTGTTTGGCCACTTCAAATCCTCTATCTGGATTATAGATTACGTGCCTCGACCATATGACAGCAACCTTGACTATTTCGCACCTTTAACCATTGCAACTCTAAAACCTCCATCAAGGTTGCAGATGGGTCTCTGTCCCAAGTACAAGGAAGTGGCGCTATTCAAGTGGGTGATAAACTGGTTTTGCCTCATGTGCTATATGTTCCTAATCTTGCCTACAACTTGTTATCAGTTAGTAAGTTAGTTCAAGATACTAAATGTGATGCTCACTTTGGAATTAATGGGTGTGTATTTCAGAGATGGGGCTCGAAGAAGGTGATTGGCGGTGCTAGGCTATCCAATGGTCTCTATATTCTTGATGAATTACCACCTTTGATTGCTTGATTTCACGTTGCTTTAAGACTTCATCTTCTTCTTTAAGTAACCCTGATGATATTATGTTGTGGCATCTTAGGCTAGGACATCCAAATTTTGTGTATCTTTCAAAATTGTTTCCCAAGTTATTTAGCAATAAAAAGCCTCATTCTTTTAATTGTGAAGTATGTCAAATTGCTAAACATACTAGGCAAACATATGCTCCTTCCTCATTTACACCCACATCTCCTTTTTCTATAATCCACAAAGTGATATTTGGGGTCCATCTAAGGTAAAAAGCATGCGGGTCTAGGTGGTTTATTACCTTTATTGATGACTATTCTAGGACTACTTGGACTTTCTTAATGAGGGAAAAAAGAAGTTGCGTCAATTTTCAAAACTTTCTATCAAATGATTGAAAATCAGGTTTGACAAACGTATTAAGGTTGTGAGGAGTGATAATGGGAGTGAATACCTTAGTCAATCTCTTAGGTGTTATTTTCGGGAAAAAGGCATTTTCCATCTTACTTCCTGTGTCAATACTCCACAACAAAATGGTGTTGCCGAAAGAAAAAACAGACATCTACTAGAGGTTACGAGGTCTCTTCTTTTTTCAGCCAAAGCACCTAAATATCTTTGGGGGAAGCCTTACTTACCGCCACCTACCTTATCAGCAGAATGCCCAATAAAACCTTGGGTTTTGCGGTACCAACAGAAGTCTTATTCAAACATTTTCCTCACTTTAAACCACTTTCATCTGTTATTCCTCTTAGGGTATTTGGCTGCACAGCTTTTGTTCATGTGCATGATAAAAATAGAAGTAAGTTGGACCCTAAATCAATCAGGTGTGTGTTTATAGGATATTCCTCTAGTCAAAAGGGTTACAAATGCTATTCTCCTATTTCTAAAAAGACCTATGTCTCTTTTGATGTCACTTTCTTTGAGGATAAACCATATTTTGCGGTGGATGAACTTGAGGGGGAGAAAAATGAGGAATTTCAGCCCTTTGTTCCTTCACCTTCCATCATTTCTCCTCTACCGCGGACATTCCTTTCATATCCTATCCTGAAACCACGAAGCAGAAAATACTATGCCCAATGTAAATGCACTCTCCTCATACCAACAAATCACCAAGTCCTTGTACAACACCTCTTCCAAAGACCTAGGGGCAAAAGACAAATTTCCCCTACTCCTGTGCATTCACGCCCGATGACAGTCAATTTAAGGTGTATACCGGGGAGAAGAAGAGCCCCTAATGAAGTAAATAACCAGCCTAGCACTTGTCAAGAAACCGGACTCAAGTCCATTCTTTCTTTGAACCGAGCTTAAATCCTGCCATCTTTGTCGAGATTGAAGGTAACATTCCTCCTCAAGATTCTAGTGACCTTGATGACTTTCCTATTGCTATTAGAAAGGGAGTAAGAAAATGTACTATGCACCCAATTAACAAATTTGTTGCCTATGGTAAACTTCAGCCCAATTTTAAGGCCTTTACTGACCTTAAACCTAAGCAGTGTGCAGATTCCTAAAACAAGAGAGGAGGCCTTGAAGAATCCCAAATGGAAGAAAGGCATCGAGGAAGAAGTAAGGGCACTTGAGAAAAATGAGACATGGTGTTTGACAGATCTACCGAGAGGAAAGAGGGCTGTTGGATGCAAGTGGGTTTTCACTATCAAGTACAACTCGGATGGGAGCATTGAAAGGTATAAGGCAAGGCTGGTGGCTAAAGGTTTTACACAATCCTATGGGGTGGATTATCAAGAAACCTTTGCACCGGTGGCTAAATTGAATACTATTAGAATCTTCTTTGTCCATAGCTGTAAACAAGGACTGAAATTACATCAACTAGACATCAAAAATGCCTTTCTCAATGGGAGTCTCAAGAGGAAGTATATATGCAAATACCACATGGCCTAGAAGGTAAAAACAGCTAGAAATACGGTGTGCAAACTCAACAAATCCTTTGTATGGACTTAAACAATCTCCAAGGGCCTGGTTTGAGAGGTTTGCAAAGGCTATGGTAAAGAATGGATTCAAACAAAGTCGGTGATCACACCTGTTGAGAAAGGTTAAAGAATCGGTAAAATAACCTTATTAATTGTGTATGTTGATGACATAATTATTACGAGGGGATGATAGTACGTAAATTGAGAATTTGAAGATTGTTCTTGCCACGAATTTGAAACAAAGGACTTGGGGAGTCTAAGGTATTTTCTGGGTATGGAAGTAGGAAGGTCAAGAGAAGGTTTAGTCATCAATCAAAGGAAGTACATCCTAGATCTTCTTACTGTAAACCGGGATGCTTGGATGCAAGCCACCGAGACACCCATGGACCCGGGGTTGAAGTTCAACAAAGAGGAAAGCGTAATCCGGTTGACAAAGAATCCTATCAACGGTTAGTTGGAAAACTAATTTATCTTTCTCTAACAAGGCGGACATTGCCTACTCGGTGAGTGTTATAAGCCAAAGACACATGAGTGATCCTCGAGAAGAACATTTGGAGGCGATTAATGCAGTCGAGGTACCTAAAATTCACACACAGTCTTTGGGCTAATTTTCAAGAAAATTCAGACGAGCAGTGAAGGTATACACAGATTCAAGTCAAGGTGGGAGAGAGCTCACCGATAGAAGGTCGGTTAGTGGATATTGTGCTTATGTTTGGGGCAACTTGGTTACTTGGAGAAGCAAAAGCGGTGTGGTGTCAAGGAGTAGTCTTTGAGGCAGAATTTAGAGCATTAGCTCTTGGAATATGTGAAGGAATGTGGATAAAGAGGCTTCTCAAAGAGCTAGAGTTGGATGAAAAGGCGAGTTCGAGATCTATAGTGATGACCAATCAAAGCAATGAGTATTGCTAAGAATCCGGTGCAACATGTGAGAACCAAACACATTGAAATAGATAGGCACTTTATCTATGAGAAAGTAAATGGTGGTATTGCACAGCTAAACTATATTCCTACGGAAGCGGATAGACGACATCTTTACTAAGGCACTTCCAAGAGTTATTTTTGATGAGTTCACATCCAAACCGGGTATATACAACATATACACAGTTTGAGGAAGTGTTAGTTAGTATGCATAACCGTGTGTTGTAAAAAGAGTTTTAGATAGAGTAGAAGTTGTATGTTATCTTTACTTTATCTTAACTAGTAGTTTGAATTTTAAATTTGATCTTTGTAAAGGATAAAAGTCTTATCCTATAGGTTAACCACTTGGTGTTAAACACCTCTGTAAAAGTCTATATAATAGACTCTCTTTCACTAATGAAATATAAGAAAAACACAGAGAAAAACTCTGTTTCTCACAGTATCACCTACCAATAATGATATCAGTACGAGGTAGCCTGTAAAAACTTAAGATTACCCTTTGAAGTTTCTATATTAACCATTTTATTCCTTGGAAAAACTTATGAAGATATTGTCATTAGTTCAGAGACACAGATAATCACCTTCAATTCAACAAAAAGAGTTGCTAAAAAACTACAAACTACATATAACAAACAAAATAACTCAAATTACATAACTGCACCTTGAGGCCTTGGCTCCCCTGAGGGAGATAACTATCACGTTTGACCCAAGCAAAACAATCCAAATGGCAGGCAAATTTGGCTCGACATTCCCCCTGATTCTTGTCACATTGAAACCCTAGCTCCTGCAAAAATCACCAAAAAAGAGTGACAGGGCATTTTTCTTAAAAAATTGAGTAAATGAACTGATGTTGAGAATACATACATCACTCATTTTAATTCCATGATATTCAGCTCTTCTTTCTATGAATGGCCAGTCAAAATAATCACCGTTATATGTAACAAAAATACCAGGCTTGACCTCTTGCATGTGGGTGAACCACAGCCGTAGAAGATCTACCTGCAAGAAACATCAAAATAAATAGTTAAGGGAAGTCGGTATCCCAAGCCCCCATCAGAAGGACGTGTGAAACTTCTGCTACCTCATTTTTCACATTTGTGACTTTGAAAAATCCTTGAAATTCTGGTTTAGGAGTATACTCTAAGTCCTCTATGTCTTGCCCTACACACTGCGGACAAGTTAAAAATCAGGTACTAGGTTGAAAGAAAACCTTGGTTAGAATACTATTTCTGAAACGCATTTAATGTGGTAACAACTAGAGGGAAAATAGATAATAAACCTGAAAGTGAAAGATTGTGCAAAATAAATAGAAAGAAGTAGATGAATAACATAAACACATAAATTTAACCATAAATCACCAAAGAAAACAAACAACAAAGCAGTACGTATTACAAACATGAGTCGGGAAACCTTTAGGACCAAATACAGAAACAAATGAATAATGTAATAAAAAAGCATCATGTGTACCTCTCTGTTAATAATCAGGTATCCTTGTCCATCAACCATGTATGATATCATCATTATTGAATCATACTCGGCATCTGGAAATTTCAAAGGAAGCTTTGTCGTCTCGATATCAAATGCACAAACACGTACTTCAGCACGTTGCAGAAGATCAGTCCTCTTCTCTAGCATGACTCCATTACTAGATACACTGACATCATACCACTGCCCACTTCTCACATCTGAGTTCCGTAAAATCCTCTGAATTAGAGAGGGCATATGTGCAATCTAACTATGCAAATAATGTAAACTAACAGGAATAAGTTACAAGAACTGAAGAATAAAGAAAGAAATTACCATTGTCAATGGAAAAACGAACATGGTAGGGAACATCATATTCACGGAGATCAACCAGAAGATCTAAAAGATCTAGTGGCCTTTGTTCTCTGCAAGGCAAGCACAACTATGCTATCAAAACACAGATGGAATTCCCATAAGTACATGGTGAATAGAAAGCAAAATCTACGAGCTGCTGAAAGAGAGATGGGTATTGTTCTATTAACTAATAGACCTACACAAAAAGTGAAGCTGAACTTGCAGAAGGACCATAAACCTTACCTGTTGCCCATTAATATCGACTCATATGCTTCAGCAGCATCAAATTTCGTCTGGTTTCTTTCAACAACATGCACCAGATCCCGCTTCACATCCATCAATTGTTGAACAGTATCAAAAGATATTTTTAAATAACGTTTGTGTAGACCAGATAAATGGTTTTTCTGTCCATAAGCATATGAAACAATCAGAACCCATTTGTTTGGAGAAATACAAATGTAATGAAAGCTATCTGAATCAAGCATGAAAAAACATAATGATTCACAAAATATTTAGTGATTCAAATAAGCAGGATGGTACACCAAAATAAACTGCTAGTAAAAGTATATTGAGGTAATAATATGTCAATTATATAAATAAATGAACTTGAATTATGGGAAAGTGGTTAACAATATAATAGCAATATGCCTGCACCAAATAAAAGCAACAGATCACAACAATACAACATAATTCAAAAGATGAAAAACTGAAAAGTGTAATCAAAAAGGGTAGGGCATCTAATGCTTCCTTTATTAAACTCCAACCACAACTAGACCAAGAAAAGAGAGAACCAAATCAGACTAACCGACAAAGAAATCAAAACAAAACAGAACCAAATGCTCTCTTTATCAAATCTACTGCTCAGACGACATTATATTTTTATATTAAGGACTAGTTTTATCTATGAAGCAAAATTCAAAGGTACAGGTGACAAAATAGCTCACAAGATTAAGATCTTCCTTCTCCACAATTTCAATCTCTGCAATTTGACTTTCATAACGTCGTCTCAAATTGGCTTCCACATCCATTTCTGCTTTGTTCTGTCAGAACACAATCACTCAACATTATCACCAAAGAATTAGCATCTACAGATTAGTTCATAGGGGGAAAACAGTACAATGAGAAGAAATATATATTATGTACCTTTGCAGCAACATAAAAGTAAGGTCGGAATTTGAACTTTGACTTAAAACAAGAACCATCCTACATTTCAATTTAAAATTTAAGCTCAAAACATAAACATTTTTCAAAATGAATTTCTTCAACGAACGCGAAGCTTTATTTTTACCTGAGAAACAAAATAAAGATCGATGCAACTATATACTTTTCCTGCATCCGAATCCTCCAAAGATGACTGCAAATTCAAAAATTATGAGATTCGTTTTTTTCCAAGCAATACTATGAAATTTTAATCTCATTTTGTTTGTGAAGAGGTTGTATTACCGAAGCAAAAGTAAGTAACCATCCGAGACGTTTTTCGCCTTCAGAGAATAGATCAAAGCCAAGCTTGGACTCGAGCTCCTCTTCTGCACTGCGGATTAGACTTTTCTGCTTCTTCGATCTCCGAAGGTCTCGCCGGTCCAGCCGTCGGTCTCCGCTGTTCATTTTGTGCGGTGGTGTTTTCGATTTCTCTAGTAACGTATTACTAGTTAGTAAATAAAAAAGTAACTAATCTTAATTATTTCAAGAGAAGTCTCCTACCTTCCTTCAAAAAGAGAAAAGAAAAGCCTTTTACCAAAGGAAATCTCAGGTAATGAAGGCTGGAGGCGGGACAAGGGAGGGGTAAAGCGTTTTCCCGCGCTTTTGTTATGAGAAACTAAATGACCCAAATGCCCTTGCTTTATGGGCTTCGACCCATTTATCTATTTTGGGCTTCTTGTCCCTTTGACTTTGGTCATTTCCGTAATAGGAACTAACTTAAAATGAACGGCCACGATTGAAATTAGACAGCCATCGACGAAAACAAAAAACCCTAGAAACATCGGAGTATACCTATATATATTTCTTTCTCTGAAAACCCTAGCGTTCTTTACCCACGGCTGCTTTTCCCTTCTGGATCTAAGGTTTTCTTGGTTGAGTAGAAAATGAAGGTGGTCGCTGCCTATTTGCTTGCTGTCTTGGGAGGGAACTTAAGCCCTTCTGCCGGTGATCTGAAGGATATTCTCGGATCTGGTATCTTTCTCACTCTCTTGTTATCTCGATTTACTATATTTTTTAACTATTATCTTTGATCCAATGATATTCACTCCGTTGATCTATGTTTAAGTCAGCTATGATTTGTTAATTTGTTATTCTTGTGCGTTCGTTAGAGTAGTATTAAAACTGTTGTGGAATTTAAGGAACTGGAACTAAATTCTACAAGAATTATTTTGAAACATGAATCTTGAAATTGAATCTTGAGAAGTATTAAAACTGTAATGGAATTTAAGGGACTGGAACTAAACTCTACTAGAAATATTTTGAAACATGAATCTTGAAATTGAATATTGTTTTCATTTGCTGTAAATTGTAAACAAGAATGCATATAAATTTGGTAAGATTCAATATGATTATATACATCAAAGGTATAAAAACTTAGATTTCGAATTCAAGTCATGAATTTACAATCGTAGAAAGTTGATCATTTAGGCAGGAATGACTTAACTTTTTCTTTTATTATGAATGGTGTAGTTGGAGCTGAGGCTGATGATGATAGGATAGAGTTGCTATTGTCCCAAGTCAAAGGCAAAGACATCACCGAGCTAATTGCATCAGGAAGGGAGAAGTTGGCTTCAGTTCCTTCAGGTGGTGGTGCTGCCGCTGTCGCTGCTCCTACATCTGGTGGCGGTAGCAGTGCTGCACCGGCTGCCGAGGCCAAGAAGGAGGAGAAGGTCGAAGAGAAGGAAGAGTCTGATGATGTAATGATTGTTTTTTATACACGAATTTACTACTTGTATTTGACTTATTTATTCATGTTCTCTTTACTAACGTAAGTTCCTTTCTGATACAGGATATGGGTTTCAGCCTCTTTGATTAAGCAAGTAATGCTATAATATGAAGGCTTCTCTTATGCAGTTGGTACTTCTATATTTTAAGGTATATGGTTTTGTATGTTTCTTACTCTCTTAGTTGGCCGTTGTTCTCTGATCTTTTGAGTTTTCTTTGGAAAATGTAATCCAAGAAAATTAAATATTCAGTTGCAATTTTGAATATTTGGATTAAAGCAAGTTATGATCTATGTTTTATGGGCTGGGTTTTGGATGTGAAGTTCAATTGTACCTGTTCAATGCAGGTTTTTTTTTTTAGTTCTTCCAAAAAAAATCTGATAATGTAATTATGAAAAAAACTTATATTTTTTTTGAACAAGAAAAAAAACTTATAATTAAAGTTAGATGTAGATTTATATTCAATCTTGAGTGGACATGCTAATCAACTACTTAAACATATAAAAAGTAAAAATATTATTTTTTTTCATGGATCGAGTAGATTCTAACCAATAAAATATTTGATATTTCAGTTCATTTAAAATTTCAGTGATTAATATTTCAAGATACAATGTTAAGAAGTTATTTAATTATTTATAAATATATTATCCAATACTTATGTATCAACTAGAGGTGAGCGTTTGATCGAGTCGAGTTAAAATTTTTTGAGTTATTCGAGGTGACGAGTTTTTGAGTTGAAGAAATTGGAGTCAAGTTATTTGAGTTTCTCTTTGAACTTAGTTGTAATTATTTATAATGTTAGTATGAATTAATTTTAATTTTAAACGACTTTATTTAACCATATAAGATATATATATTTGTATTATTTTTCACATATATAAAATAAGAATTATAAAGTTATTTAATAAATCAAATATCATCTAAAATTATATAATATATATTTTAGCTCAATCGATAAATTTTATAGTACGGTTTGATTCTAATTTAAACTACTTTCTCTAACCATATAAGATATCTATATATATATATTTATATTTTTTTATATGTTGCAATATTTTTTTTATATTTTTATATATCGGTATATATAATAAAATATTAAGAGACTCGCCTCAAACTTAAAAATAAATCTATTAATTATTAAAAATTTCGAGTTATTCGAGTTTCTATTTTACAACTCAAAATTTATTTGAAATTTTGTTCGAATCAAGTTTATGAAATTTTGAGTCGAGTATTTTCGAATCGAGTCGAGTTATTCAATTTTTTCGAGTCGATTCGAGTTTTGTTCACCCTTAATATCAACAATATTCAATAAATATAGTATATTTTATTGAAGCGGTTTTGCCGCCAACATTTATTGAGTGGGTCAAAGGCCTTGTTTAATGTTATGGGTACCTCTGTTTGATCGTAGACCCAAGCCAAGGCCGAGTCTCCGATTCAACTTGTTGGTCCATTATTGCTTTTAATTTCAAATTTTGTCACTTATTTATCGACATACTACTATATCATGGGATCATAGTATTAACACTGCCAGAAAAAAGTCCTTGAAAAGAAAAGCTCAAAATTATCATTTTTCTCTATGTGATTTTTATTTAATTTTATTGCATTGTAATCAAAATCATCTTACTATTTAATTGTTTACTATGAATAACCATCCTTACCAAACTCTAAAAAGTAAAAAAAAAAAAAAAAAAAGCTTGTCAAAATAAACTTAAAATATGGTTGGATTTTTTGAAATTATCTTTACTCATAAATGTTTCAAATAACTTGAATTTGTGAATTAGATATCGAGATAAATAATAGGCTTGTCTCTTAATATTTTTCTCATAATATTAAGTGTTTTTCTTTTTATCTAAAAAGTAATAGGTGAATGAATTACTGGATTGCAAAAGTAGTAGCTGTAGCCAGTAGGTAGCAAAGCCTTTCAACTTTATAAGTAAGCGAAAAAAGGGTAACAAAAATACAGAAGCTTTGGCTATCCATTGTTGAAAAGAACCTGCGTTTGATTGATTTTTGCATATTTCTGTCAATCATATTGCTTCTTCTGAATCCAGATGCAGCCACCCATATACTAACATATATGCTACTACATTTCGGATTCCATGCACAGATGTTCTTTTGTTTTTTGTTTTCTTCTTCTACAATCAGTTTGTTGTTCAATGAGAATTCATGGTCACTATTTTCCCATTTTCCCCTCTATATTAAATCTTAAGCGAAAGTTAAATTCCAGAGAACAAGAAAGTTAAAAGTAGAATTTTATGGTTTTTATTTATAATAACACACTTTTATTTTAATTTTCCGCCATTACAGAGTTAAAAGAAATTGTAGAGGAGCAGGAGGTCGTAGTTGTGAGTGAACAAGGTGAAAATTCTCGTGAGTTGCATATCTAACTTTCCCTCTCTTTTCCTTCCTTTTTGTCCCAACCCTAATTATGCCCTTTCTCTTTCTATAATTTCCCAAAATTTCGGCCTTTCATTCTTTTTCTTGTCTGGCATCTTCAAAGGCAACCCTTCTCTGGGTTCTACGTATTTCTCAGTTTCATAGGTACCCTTTGATAATTTCCTCTTTATCTGTTTTTTTTTTTTTTTTTGAGTTTTAACTCTTCCCGAGCCTTTACTTTTTTGTTCAAATTCTTCTTCTATGAAAAAAAAAATCAGAGTTTAGTATCTTTTCTATTCTTCATAGGTGCTCTATTTCTCTCAAACTTTGTGATACATTGTGGAATTTGAATACTGTGTTTTCAAGTTAAAAAGTGGGGTTTCGATTGGCTATTTGAGCCCGAGAACCATTATGATCCAAGGTTTTCTTGAGGTGAAAGTGAGATTGTTTTACTGTTCATTTATACTCATTCATTGTGACCGAGACACTTCTTCCGAAATGGGTTAGAGTAAGTCTGTAAATTATATAGTTCCCTGATTTCTTGTTATATTAGTCTTTGAGTTGAATTTTAGAAGAGATGAATGTAGGGCCTAGTACTTCTGAAATCGTCGAATCGACAGATGAAATGAAAACGAGAGAGCCTGGTAAGATCTACTATATGCAAAAACCAGGAAATAAATATTCCATTGTGGATGACATTAACCGTCTGTTCGAAGCAATCGATGGTAGGACATCATCCAGGGTTTCTGGTTTCTCAAGGGAAATTGGTAGAGATGCTTTATGGAAGCGTGCAATGAAAAGACCAGTTGGAGTTGGTTCTTCTCATGCTTTGGGAATTGGAACTTCTGAACCCGGGAATTGAAGCAGGCACTTAGAGGGTTGTCTATCTCTCAGGCATCCAAGATGGCTGCTATGAAGAAGCGGTTATCAAAACCAGCAGGTTCATCAGGGGTCTCGGAAGCAGGAACTATAAGAAGGTTGTAAGGGCTGTAGTAGTTGAAGAAAATGGATCTGGAGTTCCCCTGAATGAAGGGAAAGGGAATTTAGTGGAAATTTCACTTGTTCCTGAAAAGATTACATCCAATTCTGTGGAAAAGATCCCTGAATCTTTGCAAGTGTCAAACATGGAGATTTTAAACCAAAATTCCAGCCCTTCAGATAACGCAACAACGGAAAAGGCAACCACCAGATTTCTGGCCCCAGATCAGATTGTTCCTTTGGGCACAGAGTCCAGAAATGAAGTATCAAAAGCTGAACCTAAAAAACTAAATTCTATGGATTCTTCTGCTGTTAATCATTCTGCTGAGGAAGCCACGGAGATTGGTTGTTCCTCTATCCCGATATGTGTTGGAACTCCTTCGACGGATAAGGAGCCAAAGGGAAAGTTGCTTGCTGGTTCTCCTCCTTCTGTTTCTAGTGCTGTTGGTAAGGTGAAATCTATTTGCGAAAATCCGTGTCTAATCAAGCCAGTCTTGACGAACAAAAGCTTTATACGGAAGAAAACAAAACAGGAATCAAGTACCACTGCCAGCAGTTCCAATTCATGTAATGGTTGTTTCAGCAGTCCTAGTACTAGTTATTCAGATAACCAAATACAGAAGCCTTCAGGCAATGGAAGAAAGGAAAACATGGAAGTTTCTCGAGTTTCCAGCAGTACAAGTTGCGGTATTGAAGTTAACTCAAGCATGGTGGGTACAAGTTTCAAACCAATTTCGAGTACAAACTGTAGTAACAAATCCAAAGCATTGTTGTTCAAAGCTGAAGACAGATCAAGATCAAGGGAAAAGGGAGAGTTTTCCCAGAGCTTGAAAAGTAGCATTGAGGAATATAGTAGTAGCACGATCACTAGTGAAGAAAGCAATATCATTGGTTCTAGTCAGATTGGTAGCAGACCTCACATGTCAAAAGATTTGAGGTGGGAAGCTATTCGCTCCATTCGGAAGCAGCATGGAATCTTGAGTTTGAAGCACTTCAAGCTTTTCAAGAAGCTTGGTTGTGGGGATATTGGGACTGTTTATCTTGCTGAGCTAACTGATACAAACTGCTTATTTGCTTTGAAAGTGATGAACAATGAATTTTTGTGGAGCCTCAAGAAGATTCCCAGGGCACAAACAGAAAAGGAGATAAATGCAAATGCTGGATCATCCTTTTCTCCCCACACTATATGCCTATTTGGCAACAGAACAACTTTCTTGCTTGGTTATGGAATATTGTCCAGGTGGAGATTTGCACGTGTTACGACAGAAACGACCTGGCAGGAGTTTCTCTGAACAAGCAGTAAGGTAACGTATATCTCTTTAATGATGTTAGAATATGCTTCTAGTCTGTGCTGACAGGAATCTGTAGCGTTCATTGTACATTGTTCTTAATTTTTATCTGTTTCCGATCATGCCCCAGTAGGACATACAAGAAAACAAGGAAGAGAAAATGATGTCCCCTTTTTTTGTGTGTGAAAGATCTAAGCATCATGGTACTCATTCTTTGTCATTTAGTAGTTGGTAATTTCAACATAAAGCCAAAAGGGGAAAAAAAGTTCTCATCGTGAAAAACTCATGCACCTCATCTCAGAACAGGATTGAAAATTTCCAGTTAAAACATTATAGATTTTAAATGGAAACTTATAGGGAGTAAATATGAATCTGAATTCTTAAATTAAGATTCCTTTATATTGTTTGTGTTCATGTAGATGCCATTTACTTGGTTTTGGTAAACCCCACAAGAGCATGCAAGTGATGGAGCTTAAAGTAAAATTCATAACACTAGATATATGAGGTTTTAATCATGATTAAGATTGTTAGAATTAGATTTGAATCAACATTATTATGGTTCATTGACGGTTTCTTGTTGCCCTGGTTTTCTGATGTTTTTCTTCCTAATTTTGCTTTTCATTCACGCAGGTTTTATGGTGCTGAAGTCCTCCTTGCGTTGGAGTACCTACACATGTTTGGTGTTGTATATCGAGATCTAAAACCAGAGAATATCTTGGTTAGAGAAGACGGTCACATCATGCTCACGGATTTTGACTTGTCGCTCAGAAGTGATGCTAATCCAGTGCTTCTTAAATCCACTTCACCCGATGCTGAGCCTGCAGAGAAGATGTCAAGTCTGTGCTCTGAGTCCTGCTGTATTGAGCCTTTCTGCCTCAATCCATCCTTTCAAGTTCCATGCTTCACTCCTAGGCTTCTATCACTTGCTTCCAAGTCAAGGAGGATAAAATCCGATCTAGCAACTCAGAATAGCCCCATGCCCCAGCTTGTAGTGGAGCCAACCAGTGCCCGGTCAAACTCATTTGTTGGAACGCATGAATACCTTGCTCCAGAAATCATCAAAGGTGAAGGTCACGGGAATGCTGTTGATTGGTGGACGTTCGGAATCTTTCTATTTGAGCTTTTGTACGGCAAAACACCTTTCAAGGGTTCGGGAAACGATGAAACAATATCCAATGTGGTTTCACATAGCCTCAGGTTTCCTAGCAGCCCTATGGTTAGTTTTCATGCTAGAGATCTGATAAGAGGGCTTTTAGTTAAGGAACCTGAGAATTGGTTGGGATCAGCGAAAGGAGCTGCTGAGATCAAACGGCATCCTTTCTTTGCAGGCCTAAATTGGGCTCTGATACGATGCATGATACCACCTGAGATGCCAACGTTCTGTGTGCCAACCCCAGCCTTGCAGAAAAAAGACAGCTCCAAAGGCAACGAATTGCCGGGCACTGAAGACCATGTGGAGTTTGATATGTTTTAGTTTTCTAGGGCTCATCTAATGTGAGAAAAGGGAGATATTTTTTGGCTTCCTTTTTAACAGTGAGTTTTCTTATCCTGGGCTATCTTTATGTATATATACATACATATAAAATGTAAATCTAATTCAGAAAAATGGTGGCAAGTTATTACTGTGATATAAATATACAGCATAGCTAGTTGAGTCTTCAAAAAGTACACCAATCATCCAAGCTTGCGAGCAGCACTATATTAAAAATTGAATGCTCTGTGAAAAAAATTAATTATATACATAAATTCTATTTCGAGTTCTGCCATTTTTTTGGGGTGTAAATTACCATAAAAATAACATTCTGGGAGCGACTTTCTGAAGAGTATACATACACACGTGCACGCAGGCGTTGGCGCCGTGAAGATTGAAAGGCATTAAGCTACTAACCCAACCCATTTCTGAAGGTCCAAATCCATTACCAGCCTCATGTTTCTTAATGTTTTCTTTCTACATCTTAAATCTTAGGCTTATATTACAAATTTTATGATGACAAGATCAAATGTCAAACAGATCTATTAACTTTATTTTGACAATATATTGGGGGTACCCCAAATTCCATGAAATGGTTTATTTTGATAATCAGAATATCAAGTTTCACACGATTGGCAGAACTTAAAATGGTCTCATTGGTAGGTTCGAATCTGAGTCAACTAATTGACTATCTCTATCCCTGTGAAAGGGTTTCCAGCATGAAGTTGCAAGGCAACATCACCAACAACCTGAAATTAGCAAAATATGAGCAGCAATTATACTTGGAAATCCACATTAAACAAATGAAAAAAAAAACGAGCAAAAATGATGATGAAGATGATGAAACATGGGAAACAAATTGATAAACTGCTTTAGTTGATAAATTTTACAATTCATATGCTAAATTTCTTCTTTTTCTCGGCTTTTGTAATGTCTGGACAACCCCAAGATGCTCTGACTGGTTGCAGTTTGGGGAAAATCTTTTTATAGACCGAAGTAAGAGAATGCCTTTACAGTGAAAAAAGAAATTCATGGTACTTTTAAAAGTCTAAAAGTAGGGATAAGATGTTACCTTCGCCATGATTCTGTAAGAATGTTCGGTAACCCCGGCAACATGAGGTGTAAGTATAACATTCTTGAATTTCAAAATGGGGTCATCAGGGTCAAATGGTTCTGTCCATGCAACATCAGTTCCTAAGCCTCCCTAGTGTCCTGACTCGAGATGTTGCACAACGGTCTCGTAGTCTAGAAGGCCTCCTCGGGCAACATTCACCAAAAGGGATCCCTGAAATCACACTATTATTAGCATAAACATGCATTTCGAACAAGAGATTTATGTTGTTTAGTTTCCTGTTTTGCACCTAAAAGATGAACTATGACAGTTCTCTCCAGAATTTCGGAGTGCATTTGAAACAAACCTTTTTCATTGAAGATAAGAAGGACCGGTTCACAATGCCAACCTGAAAATGTGAAATATCCCAATTGAATGAAATTTGATTGGAGAATATGTTTAGTTTTGAAAGCTGATACATCAAGATCAAGTAAAGAAGGAAAAGAGGAGCCTTACTGTTTCTTTATTCAAACTCAGGCAACAGACAACTATATCGGCATTGCTTGCAAACTCATAAATATCTCCATGAATGCCTTTCTTGTCAATCAAATCATCAATGACCCCGTTTTGACTAGGAAAAGCTGAATGTTCGAGACCATAATGAATGAAAATGTCGTTGCAACTAAGCTTCACTATTTACTTGATAAATGTTCTATACCTTTGGGGGTAAGAGCTTCCGAATTGGAGGGCCAGCTCCTTTTTGTAGCAATAACTTTAACACCAAATGGTTTCAAGCGCTTTGCCAACTCAAATCCAATATTTCCAAATCCCAGTATAAAGACCTGGACAAGCAGGTTTACTATGTGAAAATTAAACTTAAAAAAAAAAACATGGAAACTATGATTTGAAACATGAGAGCATCATATTGCCTACAATTATTGAAAACAAGATCATTAAACCAACATTTCATTTCCAGGAAAAAGGGAAAGAAACAACAACAACAGAGTCTATATAAGGCTTAAGCTCATAAATGCAAATGTTTGAATAAATAAGTTGAAACGGATTGATTCTCATAATCCTTTACTATGTTTGGATAAACAAGTTGAAATGGATTGATTCTCTTAGTACATTACCATGCACGAATAGGATAAATGTTAAATAATGCCCCCTTAAGAGTTAAGACATTGCCAGTTTCAAGGATAAATGTCAAATTTCCGATCACAGAAAATATTTATTTCATGCTTGAATCCAGGTCAAATTATTGCCTCTGTTGTTGTCTTCCTCTGACATGGCACTAAGAAAACTAATTTGCATTTACCTGTTATGCCATAATAAGGTAAAGCTTTTATTTTCGTTTTCAATTCAGTTAGCATGATATAACCAAAATTATGAAGTTCAAACATTTACTCATCGAGTATATTACCAGTGACAATCACCATGAAAACTGAAAGAGAAAGCACAGGGACAAATTTCATGAAAAGATTTTCATGCAATGATCTCAAAGTAATGCCGAAGCACAGGGAAAACTGGAAAGATAAAGTAGAAACTGACTGTTTTCCCAAGAAGTGTGTCCCCAATAGGCTCTCCAAGTATTTTCTGCTTTACAATATTTGCATCTCATTCTGCAACACCACCACAATCACTCTGGTCATCAGCATATCAAGTATCGAGGACAAAACAGAAATTTCGTTTGGTGAAGCTTAGCATATAGAATTGACTGAAAGGGATGAAAAACTTACTGGAAATGAGTTTTTAATGTAATGGGTACTGAATGCATCGAACAAAATACTATTTAATCAAACAATAAACTGCAAACATGAGTTCCAGTCTAGCCGAAATGTAAGGTATGACTGCATTATTGAATTATCCATATTACTATATTAGGCGAACAACCTTAATTTCAAGGCTTGATGAAAATTTTCTGGGAAAAGGAACACAGCTAGTCTTGCATTCAATGGCCAATTGGCCATAGATCTCATAACAGTTCATAAGGCTATTGTCCCCTTCCACAAGTTGCTTAATCTACTACATTTTGACCATGGTTTATTACTGATAAACAAGTTCCATTGCAAAGTCTCTTTCATGTTTTGTAACCCACAATCCCAGATAAAGCTTTCAATTGTATGCACAAATCGGACAAGTAAGAGAATATAGTGAACTAACCTCACAATTAACATAAAGTCAACAAATCTCCGTGTTTAACTATAATCATATGAACATATTAGAGAAGCAATGCAATTCTTAAGTTAATAAATTAAATAAACCTGTTTCCTAAGAAGGCCCAACATTAGATATATAGCCATTTCAGCACAAGATGCAGCATTTCCAGTAGAACCACCAGGAATTCTGGCAACTTTTATCCCATGCTTTGTAGCAGCATCAATATCAACACCTTCATGCAGAAGTATGGAAAGGGAAAAATTATTGCAGAAAATGTAATATGGAAAAAGCTTTAAGCTATAGAACACTATCCTATAAAGACCTTCTAGGCCAACACCAAACTGCATTATAAGCTTCATCCGTTTTGCACAAGAGAAGACATTTGAATCAAACCGCATGTTTTTTGCGACACAAAGATCATAGTTCCCAATATGATCAGGAATTTGCTCGAAGGGCAATTCATCAACCTACAAGAAGTTCAATTTAGAGAAGCTCAATAAGAAATGCAAAAAGTTCAACTCCATTAGAAAAGTACATATGCAGGCCAATTTGAGCCAAGTACTTTGATAAAAGGATACTTCTCCAAGTATTCTCTAGTATAATTTTGTGAAGCTGGAAACTGTGGTCCACAAAAGAGAACCCTAGTGGTGGGTTTGTCGCTGTCCACATCGTTCCTCTCTACCGTCGAAGACATACCTGCACTGAAGGACCTCAAAATCAAAACCAAATACCTTAAAACATAAGAGAGGCAAAGCAGAATATATATAATTATATGCATCCAAAATTTCCTGAAGCATTTCTCTATCTAAATGTCTAACCATCTATTGTAACAAAGGCTAATGAACATTGATTTATTCAGCTGCTACAGACAAAACCTTTCTAACCACTTAGCAAGGACAGCAGGATGAGGAAGAGAATAAGTACTCTCACCGCTTATCCGATGAGGCGATGACGATTAGCACATGATAATCAATGAAAGTTTGCACCACAGTCTCACAAAAAAAAATAAGATCTTGATTTCATAGGCCTTAACAGGGTAAAACAGAATACCCCAAGGGGCAATCTCACTTCTACTCTAGAATAGCTGAAGTATTTCTAAGAACAAAAGTGGGTTCAACTTAATAAAATAACACTCTTTCCCATTGAAAACCAAGGACCCCAAAAGTCTGGGGAAGCTCAAATTAGACTCCAGAAAACATTACTTTTGCCAAAATAAATTCCAACCTTATCTCTCCCAAGTCCCAAAGGATGTTCTTGTTTAATTATTGTTAGTATATAACAGGGGGATTAATAAAAGAGATTGGGGAGTGAACAGATGTATACATATTTATACACAAAAACTGAAGATTTTGTCGTTTACCTGTGAAGAAGTGATGATGAGAAACAGGTGAGCCCCAGAACCAGATTTTTTGCGCCTGCTAAAGCAGTCTGCCTTTTAATGCATGAAACCATCATTTCAATTTATACTGGTATGAATTTACTTTTTTTTCCCTTTTACATCAACAACTAGCAAGTACAAAAAAGACAACTTACCTGATTCCTTTTTTCGTAAACTACGCTTGGATTGGGTTAGTTTTATTTTGAGCAATAGAAAGAAAAAAAAATAGAAGTGTATTAGTCTAGAACACATTATCTAAAAAAAATAAGAGAATAAAAATAAGTAATTTGGTCAACCGACCAAATGTGTTTATTCTAATCAATAGAATTTTAATTAATGTAAAGAAAATAAAAGTGAAAAAAAATAAACCTAGATATCTCATAGTGTAGTGTAGAGATACATCTAAATCTCAGAATCAAACCAATAATTATTTATAAAACATGATATTTCATATATTTTAAATTACAGTTAATATAATATTTAAAATAAAAAAGTTTAATATTTCATATTTAAAATTAAATTTAATATTTTTCTATTTTTATTTTTATAATCACGTGTATATGATCATTGTATTAATTTTTAATTTAATTAATAAATTTAAATTTTTATAAGTGTATAAATATAGTTTATCATTTGTAATTGAAGTGAATTTTAAAAAAATAAATTCATATATTTGATTTTTAAATATAATTTTATAAGTGTGTAAAAAGTAAGTGAAGGCGTAAATTTTAGTTTTAATTTTTTAAATAATATATATTTGATTTTCTAAAAAGAAGTAAGACTATTTTTATAAACAATATTTTTAAAAAATGAGTCGTTTTAAAAGTAAATTAGATATTTTTATAAAAACTATTATAAAGAATATGAAAAGGCATATATTTCTTTATATAATTTTTTAAATTAATAATTTTGTTATATGTTCTTATGACGAAGTCTTATATCACTTAATTCATTATAGCAAATTCAACCATTTTTTTGTTCAAACATAATATTTTTAATGCGGAGAGGATTACGATAAATGATAGGAATTTTTAATTTCTTTAATCATACCAACTAATTTGAGTGATAAATTGGATGGTTAATCAGAATTTTCGGTTCAGTTCAATAATTTCTTTAATTCATATTTTCTATAACCGAACTCGGGGCCAAAAAGTCTGTAAAGAATACGATGAATATTAAAATTATTGGACTACCTGATATTTTAGTGCATAAAATTTATAAATATTATAAATAACTGGTCAAATCAATTATTCGATCTTGTTAAATTTGTGAACCGTAATCGATCTGAAATATTTTTAAAAAAAATTATAACAAAATCAAAAATTTATGTTCGATTAACTAATTTTTAAAATTATTTTATAATTTCAATTTGTCAGATATCCTACCCAACCCCATGTATGGATTTAGTTTTTTTTTTTTTTAATTCTGTCTCTCCGTTTTAAAAGATTAATATTGATTCTTCCTTTTTAGTATTGATTCTAGCCGTGGTTGTAGAGTTTACTTTATATAAAATTAAATGCACATGCCAAGAATGCGGTTTTTCGGCTTCTTGGGGTAGTGAGTTTTCTTAGAAATCTATTTATTTAAACCTACGAATTTATTTTATTTCTCATGTCTATTATATAAAAAAATATGAAATGTATTTTTATTATCGAATATCAATTTTTTTATTTTATTACATATTTTCGTTTTTTTTAAATACATGATGAAAATCAATTTTCAATAAAAATATAAAATATTGTTAAAAAAACACAGAACTTTCTATTTCTCATATCCACCATCAATACTTTAATTAAATCTATGGAATCTATTTCATCAATAAAAAGGGAATAGATTGATGCAATTATTTGAATGTTAAAAGGGAATTTTTCTTGAAATGACAATTTAGGTGAGAGGATTAAAAAAATACGTAGAACCAATTTTAGTAAAACTCCTCAAATTAAGTTTAAATATATTAAGAAAAATATTTCGATACAAACATGGTATAAATTTTAGTTTACATACGTTTTTTAATTTTTTTGATAAATTAATGTTTTCAAATTTAGGTTGAGGAGTTTAGTTTTGATTTATGAGTTTAGAAATGAGGGTTATAATTTAGAGTTTAGGGTTTATGATTTTAGAATTAGAGATATAGATTTTATATTTTAAATAAAAAGTGTTATGGAATTTTTTTTACTCATATTGTGTATTAAAAATATAACAATATTATTAAAAAACCTTAAACCTTTTGAAAAATAAATTAACTCATAAATTCAATTCAAAGAATTTTTGAAATATTTGAATCAATTGACTGTTGGTCGTAGATAAGGATATGTAACAATTCATTTTATGTAACCGTTCAGTAGTTCTATATTAATCGACTAATTTAAATTTTTATATTGTCAAAAATTATTATGAAGACGACTATTTCAATTCGACTTATTCTATTTATGATCATTTATACCTAATCTAAATAAAACCTAATACAATATTTAAAACGTATAAGCTAGTGTGACATCAACAAATATAAACCTGATGTTATTAGTCAATAGATGTAGCATTATCTTAACATTAAAAAAAAGCCTAATGCTTTCCATCATATATTTATATTTATAACCTAATGTTCCATAAAAAAATATAGGTCATATTTAGCAATTAGCGGATAGCGGATTACATTAGATGATAGCGGATTACATTAGCTGATAGCAGATTGCATTAGTTGATTTGACTAGCGAATTGTATTAGCTAATTGTATAAAAGTGTTTGGTAAAATTAATTGATTGTCGATAGCTGATAGTTGTTTGATTATTTAAAGAAGCAAAATGATATATAAAGATATGATTATATTCGATACTTGTTTGAATAGTTTATTAGTTATCAATATTTTGTATATTAATTAGATTATGACAAATATTTTTTAATATAACATTGCTAAGCATATTTGAATGATCTATATATTAATTTATTATTTATATAATTATTTTTATAAGCTAATTAATCATTAAATTTAAATACAAATATAAATGTGTGAGAATAAAAAGAAAAAAAGAAAAAAATACTAGTTTACAAATGTCATAATATAAATACGTGAGACTGAAGAATTAAAATATACAATGTTAAATTTAGGTTATTTGGAAATTTTTTATAATTGTTAAGGGTAAAAGGGTCTTTATAACTCTTATGTCAAAACCTCTAATTTCAAAAAGCTCCTATTAACAGCTTTTTCAAAATTAAAAGTTTTACCTCAATCCACTATTTCAATCCGTTCTCCACCAAACATCCAAATTAGCGAATTTGACAGTCAAACATCTAATTTTAGCTCAAACTGCTATTAACCAAACAAGACCATAGCCTAATGTCATGATCAACACATATAGATTAATAATGCCTAAAATAATTCTAAAAATTGATTAATGACATTATTTAAATGTGAATTATAGATGGATTTTTTTTTTCTAACCAAATCCTCGTCAAAGTAGTGGTAGTAGAAAAATGAAATTTATCCTAACTCTTCTCTTATTAGATTATTCGTTCATAGTAAATTTGTCCATGAGCCGCATAGACTTCATTATAATTATACTAGCATAATCTAATAATCTATTAAATTTAATATAAAAATATTTTTATTATTAAATAATTATCTAAATCCAATTAAAGTATGGTAAAACCAACGAGGTTTAGTCAAAGTGGTAAACAACTTAGTATCGCTTAAGCATGTTGTGTATGCAAAAAAATCACGTTGGGAGGCTCACCCACCAAAAACAGGTATGCGACGCGGGTTGCTCCGAATTAGTTAGAGCAAAGCCCTATGGAATAGGGAGGGCAACCCAAAAATGTATGGTAAAAGTTTTTGTGCTATATCTAAAATTTATTTTAGTTGTACATTTGAAATGTTAACATTTTGGTCTAAAATTGTAACACCCCTTTCCGGTATCCATCACTGAATACGAGTCAGATGTATCACAAGAATTTCGTAAAACCCCCTATATTTGTAATTCGGTAAAATTTTGTTTCTTTAAAAATATTACAATGTATTTCGTTTTTATTTACAAATCTAGTTATTCGCGTGAAATTTAAAAATAATATTTTCATCTTCAAATCGACTTTATTTTCAGGGAGCAACATATTAATTTAATTTGTCTTGATATAATTAATAAAATTGCCGGATTTTAAATTCATCCAGATACCAAATAAAATACAAATTCTATCAGAGCAAGCATATCCTTTTAATATACATGCCAACTAGTAAATATCAAATATTATCAAAAGATATCTTACTAATACTGATGTACCTGTTATTGATGGATGATGTCCGTATATGCTCCTTACTCCAACCATTTATTCTTCCCTACGTGTAAAACAGTTACACGCTGAGTATTTACTTAGTGAGGCAATAATTCAAATTCAAGTGCAATTATCATAATATCAATAGTAATGATTAACCATGCATATGACCACTTTACCATTACATGCTCATTAACATAAATAAAATATGTATATCAAAGTGATAGATTAGATCATATCAATACCGTTGCCATTTCCATCCGCAAGCTTTCAATGCTAACCAATACTTTTTTTTCATTTATATCTGCAAGCTTTCAAGCTTATCTTCATGTTTCTTTTTAATTCTTTTCAATTTATTTAGCCAAAGGTATCAAATTAAGAGATTCTATGTACACGAGTCATCCCCCCATACCCAACATTTCTTGAGTATGTATATTATTTGCACTGTAGTGCTTCCCTAAGTGCTTCCGTATACCCAAACCTTGCATGAGTATACCCTCATTGAGTATTAATAAAATTGCACCGTAGTGCTTAACACCCTAAGTGTTTCCGTATACCCAAACCTTGCATGAGTATAGCCTTAATAAGTATTTATGGATATTGCACTGAAGTGCTTAGAATATTTATACAACTGTTTATGACACTATGGATATCCAACTATACCATCGAACCTCTATATCATACATTGGGCTTTATTTCATCAATGGCAACATATATCAATCAATATATATATATATATATATATATATCAACATTTGGCAGTTTATACTAGAAATAATATTTCAATCTCATCAATGTAAGTAATCATATGATCAATGCATTTTATATTTCAATTATTGACATATTACGATATGTCAATCATATGCTCAATGACATAAATATCATAGCAACAATAATTTAGGGTAGGCTTATCGCAAGCCATCCCAATCATGTATAAAATATCAGTGTAGTATGACATGTATGCAATTGCACTCACCTGGGCCATGTATTAGTATGCCTCACTAAGTCCTCTTTGATCATTTCCTTCGTTGTACCTCGAACCTCCTTTGATTCGAACTTAACTTCATAATTCAAATAAGTAAAATATTTGTTAGATCCCAATCTAACAATATTTAGGCATATTGTCCAAAATAATCATTCGAATACAAAATCTTCAAACATTTTATTTTCTTCCTTGTATTGTTCAAAAACTCATTATGGTCCTCAGTGACCAATTTGAACTTTCATTAACCCTTTTCAAGCTTACTAATCAACCTTAGATACAAAGTGTATAAATTCTCATTTTCTGGCAGTTTGCAGTACCTCTAAAGAAATATTTCTATAAAATAATCTACAACTCGGAATTCGATTCCGTTTGTTCTGAAACAAACTAGATTCAATAAGCTTTTCAACCATATAAATTAATAGCCCAAATTCAACTTGTACGATTTATGGAAAATTTTCAAAGTCAATTTCTAGTATTGAATTTCAGAACAACCTGCTATACTGTTTTCTGACCTTTCACCACTTAAAAATTCATATCTTTTTACTCGAAACTCGAAATCAGTTTCCGTTTGTTGGACACAAACTAGACGAACAAATATTTACATCGGTATAAAATTCACCTTCTAACCATTTTTGTAGAATTTATAGTGAATTTTCAAATTTACTGCCATAAACCAGTTTTTCTACACAGCTTCCATAAACAACTTCAACTTTTATACTAACTTCTCATTATTTCTCTAGTTTTCAATTTAGTCCAATCACTAGCTTTAAACCACCAACTCATCACATTCTTCACCAAATAATTATTCACAATAATTCTCCCTAATTTTCCTTATTTACCGAAATAGTCACTAAATGCAAAGATAAGGATTCAAGCTTCTTAACTTTGCAATTTAGTCCTCAATTCAACATTACTACCTTAATTCCATCATTACAACTAAAAATCAGATTTAACCCCCATACAAAACTTCAATTTTGATTTGGTCACTTAACTTTGACAAATTGTCAAAATGGTCACTAATTCAATTCAACATCAATTTGTCATTCTAACTTCATTTTCTTATATCTAACATCATTAATAACACAAATACACTCCAAATTCTAAAAATTCAGATTTGGTCTTTCAACTTTTCAAGTTGCCGAAATGGTCCCTACACAATTTAACTTAGGGTTTTGCTTCTAAACAACAATTCAAGCTTACTAGATCATTATTTCAACATCACAAACCCTAAATTAAAATTGAATCCATAAACCCTAATCATCTTCATAATAATAAAAACATGTAAAACTTAAATCCCAACTCAATATCATGATTTTAACATCATACTAGCTTGAATTCAATCATGGAATCATAAAATCTCAAAAGCCCCAATTTGATCCATAAACCCTAATTTCTTTCTCATGTAAATTATAATCAATCAAGCATGGATTCCATGGACTATTGATATCAAAAGAAGGGGCTTGAAGAGTAGAACAACTTTGTAGTTGAGGAGATTACCTGAAAACCGAGTTTCGGGGCTTGAATCGAGCTTGGAAAAAAATTCTCTTTATTTCCCTAGCCCTCACGTTTTGGTTGGAAAAGATGAACCACCATTATTTTACACATATATATATTAAATGAATATTAAATTCATTTAATAGTAAAATTACAATTTTGCCATTTTTATCCAATGGTTGAGATTGATTTTATCATGAATCAAGGGCCAAGATTTAATCTTTAATTTTCTCTTTCCAAAATTCCCTTATAACTTTTTTAATATTTCAATATTGTCATTGGGGCCAAATGACCATAATAAAATATTCATAAACTATTAATAAAATATTACATTTTCTCTTTCCAAAATTCCTTTATAACATGGAAAAGTCTTTATTTACTAGTTTGTTTCCAAATTGTCATTCCATTACAATCTAACTAAATCTAGTTAGAATTCAACCAACCATAATAAAATATTCATAAAATAACATTTTATAACTTTTCCATAGCTTTTAGATCAGTTTCCAAAATTTCCATTCGATCCAATATACCGATAAATAATCCTTTACTCGGAAATAAATTGTAGGATTCATCTTGAATCAAACTAAAGATATTTTCAACACTTGGAAATGACTTTTATAACCTTTCTCTATCATATGGAAAATTTTCAAAATTTTCCAGTTTGATTCGGGTATCCGAATTCTACTTAAACTTTAACTGCGATTTTCCGAATAACGAAGTATCAGATCGAACCAATAATTCCGCATTCGATTCACACCCTTAGGTGATCTGTTTATTTATGAAATAAAAACCCTTAACTTTTGCGAAATTACAACTTTAGTCCCCAAACTTTTCTAAAGTTTATATTTTAGCCATAAAATTTCCAAAGTCTACATTTTGGTCACTACCTTTTTAAACTTCAATTATCATTCCAATTTTCCTTGGAATTCAACCAAACTTTAAGAATACCTTATTCAATTCACTATCTATCACATGAGACCTTTAAACCATAGAAATTTCCTTTCCAAAACCCATAACTAAAGAAATCCCAACTTTCGCATTTTATCATTTTAGTCAGTAAGTTAGCTTTTAAGCTAATCTTAGAACTAAATGACCCTTAATCAACTTATTAAATTTTGGGTATTACAAAAATGCTAAAACTATTGTTAGTTGACTTGAATATTTTGGTTTAAACACGATTTATGTTTCTCACATTTTTAAACTCGAACAAATTAATCTCCCTCAAAATAGTTTTTTTTTTATTTTTACATAATTTTTTAAAAACTTATGAAATCTAAATACAAAATTAATTCATTCCCTAACTCCAAACTATGTTGTCTGCACTTACAACAATATTATAATTATAAGTCAGAATATAAAAAAATATTTGATTGAAAAGTGTACGTGGAATTTTTTTTAAATTTTTAAATTTGAAATGAAACTAAGAGTTTAATTGAAAATTTAATAAAAATCATAACAAATATTTAAAATTTCATTAAAGTTTTAAAAAATAGAAAATATTATAGATTATATGAATATTATAGTTTATTTTATTTTAAAAAATATCAAATCATAGTTGAACATGTGTTATGTACTGACAGAAAAAATAAACACATCACATATTATACAAAAATTATTCCACTAAAATGTACTGACGGAACATGTGAAAAATATTATTGGTTTTGACCCGTAAAAATTATTAAAATTCACCATTTAAAAAATCAAACATAACATTGATAAGTTTACATATAAATCATTTATCACCCACCTCTAATCATTTTGTAAGGATTATATATATTATGATTTATATTTAAGATTCGTAATTTTTTTCTTAACAATATTAATTTTAAATTTAAATTTTTTCATTAAAATAATATTTTGTTATAACACCTAATCCTCACTATAGCACGTAAAATTTAATCTAAATCGTGGAATTTTGATACGAATAAAATCCATCAGATGGGACGAATAATTATATGTTAGCGTACGTAGATCCATTGAACTGCTTCCATCTTACAATAAAACGAAAAACGCACACGTGTTGAACATTTGACGTTGTCAACGGTTGTTCACTTGGACTCGTGTTCAAACTTTTCAAATGACCAGAGAGCTTAAACTAAAAAATAGCCATTAAACTGTGTTTTTTTTTTGTCCTTAAATTATAATTTAGGTAAAATAGGCTTTTACATTATTATTTTTAGCTACTTTAAGTCTCTAAAATATTTTTTTGGTCAAAATAAGTACCTAAATTATATCATTTTTTTTCTTTTAGTCCTCAAAACTATAAATTGGTCAAAAAAATTTTTATGATGTGTCAACATCTTATTAGTCAAAATAATTTTCTTTTGACTTAAATAACTATCGGACTTAAAATGATCAAAAATGATAGTTTATGGGCTTTTTTATATATAATATTTTTAAATTTAAAAAGAACATAAATATTTATATATATGTTAGAAAAGCTTACAAAATGATATTTTTGTAACCATGAACTTAAAGTGACCAAAAATGATAGTTTAAGGGCTTATTTTGTCCAAATCATAGTTGAGGAATTTAAAATGACAAAAAATGATAGTTTAAGAGCCTATTTTGTTCAAATTATAGTTTAAGAGCTAAAAAAAAAAAAAAACATAATTTGATGGCTGTTTTTTTGTTTAAGCAGACCCTAAATAACATTTTCGCGAAAACTATTTCACGGCAGTTCACATTTAATTATCTCTCACGATCTTCTCCTATGTTTGACTTTTTTTTCACGTGTCCGAATTCAGACCATGCCGCCCCGTGTTTGTCACCATGTCCAATTCGCGGATGTGAGTTCCCTTCCCAATCCTATTACATGTACTTATATAACATTACTTTTTTTCCTTGCATATTCAGTCTTCACTTCACTAATATTCTCAAAAACAATTGTTTTGGGTATTCAAAGCTAAAAAATGGAGTATTTGGAGATCGATTCTTCTTCATGCAAGCAATGCAGTCCAGACTCAGAATTATCCTCCTCCTCCTCCTCCTCATTATCAGCCGGTCAGCCATTAATGGCTGTTCCGAATTCTCATAAGCGAAAAGCTGGTAGAAAGAAGTTCAAAGAGACTCGTCATCCAGTATATAGAGGTGTACGTCAAAGGAGAGGGAATAAATGGGTGTCTGAAATTCGTGAACCTTGCAAGCAATCAAGGATTTGGTTGGGCACTTTCCTTAGCCCTGAAATGGCAGCTAGGGCTTACGACGTTGCCGTTTTAGCCCTCAGGGGACAATCCGCCGCTCTAAATTTCCCGGACTCGACTTCGGTTCTTCCCAGGGCCAAGTCTTGTTCGCCTAAAGATATACAGATCGCTGCTTTTGCCGCTGCCGAGGCTTTTAAACCAACAACGTCAGTAAGTTCAACAAATATTGATCATCAACCGGTGGGAAGCTCGTCGTCAACTCGAGTTTTCGATGAGAATGATGAAAAAACGAGGGTTTTAGATCATGGTGGGAACTTGGAAATCACGAATGCTGATGATAATTATGGGTTCATGGACGAGGAGGCATTGTTTAACATGCCAGGGTTACTCCATAGCATGGCGGAGGGTTTGCTCCTCACTTCACCAGCTTTGCAAACACAAGTTTACGATTGGGATGATGATAAAACATCCACCGTTGACATTGATTTATGGGGACATTACTTGTAAGAAAATACTAGGGTTGACTAAAATCATGTAGTTTTGAATTGATTTTACTAAACTTAAGCTTATTCTTTCTTTTTAAAAATCAATACTTTATGATTTGTATTTTTTTTATTGAATTGAATGTAACGCCATATCCGACATAGAAATTCTCTGCACTTTTTCGGTATTTTTATTTATGCATCACTCTAAAAAATTAATCGATACTTCTATTTATGCCCCACCTTAAAAAATTAAATTTATGGTTTAAGGTTAGGGTTTAAGGAATTAGAAACATTGTGTATTTTTAGGGTTTATAGTTTAGAATTTAAAGTTTAGAGTTATGGCTTAGAATTTAATTTTTTATGTTATGACATAGAAAGTGTCATAGCATTCTTGTCCCCTGAAATATCACATTTTCTCTATTTCAGTACTTTTATATGTACAAGTGAGTGAGAGTAGTTAAAAATATGAAGTTTAAAATTTGTAATTCTAGTCACTTAAAAGAAAAATAAAGGCTTAAGGGCTACTTTGTCCATGTAGTAGTCACAATTTATTGATTTCGACCATATGCTATTTTTGCATCAATTTGGCCCCTAAAGTAGTCAAATTGTATTATCGTTTAGGGTTTAAGAATACTTTTATGTTCCATAATATTTTTAGATTGATACAAATTTCGATTAGAGTTTAGGATCTAGGGTTTGAGATTTAAAAATTAGGGTTATAGTGTCAGTCAAGGAGTAAACGGTGATGCAATTCGACTACTTCAAGGGCCAAATTGATGCGGAAATTAGGGGTTGGCAATGGGGAGGGGCAGGGCGGGTCGGATTTTCAACCACCCTGGCCCGAGAATTGAAGAAGAATATCCGACTCGACCCGATATTTAAAAGGATTTCACCATCCTCGGCCTCGATTCAATTTTTAAAGCAAAGACCCGACCCGACTCGACCCGGCCCAAATTAATTAAAAAAATTATAAAATATTCTATCAACATAGTCAATTTTACCCTATTCCTAAAGAGATTGAAATGAGATTCAGTTGTTCAAATGAAAAAAAAATGAAATGAGATTCAAAAACTATAATATTTGAATCGAAAAGAAAGAAGTAAAATAAATAATTTAAAAAATTGAAACAATTGCAGAGATAAACAAAAGCATATCTAGAAACAAAGAATTCACAATCATTTTGCACTTATATTTATATCAAAGTAATAAAATATTTGAAAAATAGAAATAAAAAAGAATAACAAAGAAACAGTAAAACTAAAAGGAAAGAACTGAAAAATTCAAAGATCGAAGAAGAATAAGAATATAGTAGTAAAACTCATCAAGTGGTTCTAATGAAAATAATATCCGAATTTAAATCATATTATCAAAGTGAGCGTATTTTGTCGAAAGATGAAGAATATAATAATAATAGTTATCTGGGCCAATCTAAAACTCATTACATAGGCCGAAAGCCTTGCAGTTTCTACCAGCAACGACATGACCATAAGAGTGTTGTACGTGTATTTTGGTCTATATAATTTTAATTTTCTTTCTAAGATTTGCGATATAAATATAATTTAAATAACAACATTGTTAAATGTCTTCAAATAAATATATTCATTATTAGATTTTTATGAACTTGTTGGTGCCATAATGGGAATAATACGGCAGAGATGGTGTGGTTAAGCTGAAACCATCATGTAGCTAGTTTTGGGTTCATCACATTAGAGTACTTGGTTTGTTGCCGTTGGGACAGGCTGCAAAGCCTGCAATCGGTTTATGTCGTTAGGCTCAAAATTCCGAGAAAAAGAAGCAAAAGGCACGTGATGTGCATATTAATAATTGAAATTATGATTATTTGGGAATTGGCAACAATGGCAGAAAACATAGAGATTAAGCATAACAAAAGAGAGGATCCTTGTCAATGGCTGCAATAAAGGTTGCAGAGAATTCAACATGAGTGGGATGGCTGGTAAATGCAGTGTAATCTTCTTTCTTTTCGAATGTCATCAAGAAGGCATGAGTGAATCCTTGTCTAAGCATCTCTTCACTTTGTATGTCCTGTCCCCTGTTGGAACAGATTCAGTTCTTATATAAGCATGCAACAAATTTATACACAACAACAAGGTGCTTAAACCCTCCCATTACTATTTACTACACACTCAAAAGAATCCTTTTTTTCAAAGTGTTTGAAGCAGCTACCCCCGAAAAAAAAAACCACACAAATTTATACACAAAACCCAAAGTTCTCACCCACAAATTTTCACCGTTTGTATTACCAACCATGACCTAAAGGGGTCAGAGTCCTTGGTCCTTCCTTTGTTGGACAAGATATGCATTTCAATATATGGAGAGGTAAAGATTTGCATGGGCGGTGAGACTCACTGGTCAACCATTTTCTTTGCTGCACCGCACTGTAAAAATTGTCCTAGGCTCATTGTCAGCTTTGCCTTGCCTTTTGCACATGAAATGTTGGTCATAACTCATAATATTTCCATTTAAGATCTTATGCCACCTGGTTTTCTCAGCTATTATCATCACATGACACAACCTCTCCTCTCTTTTTCTTGTTACCATGAACACACAGTAACACAGTAATATATTTTTTAATATTCATACTCATTTAAATCCAAATAATACAAGTTTAGACACGTTGTTTAATCAGTCACTTTTCAATGAACTTTCTTTTTCAATATGGGAGTGAAATCGATTGAACTCTTTTCTCCTTCATTTTTGTGTCGGTGTTTATTGTTGGACTTCTCCATGTCCTTTCCCTGTGACTCCAAGATTCAAATTGGTCAAACTTTACTTCATGGATGACATTTCACCATACTTATCTTTAAGGAATCTTTAACTTTTTTTTTCTCCTCTTATCAAGTATGATGTACCATAAAAGCAAAAAAAGAAATATTATTGACAATTGTTGATTTTTTACATACGACGGACATCAATTTTAAGAAAAAGTGTTAATTTTTTTAATACGACTCCGAATATTCTTCTACCTGTATAAGATTTTAATGAATTTAATTTTATAATTTCCCTTGCATTATTAACGTTGTACTTCTTTGCTTCAATAAAACTCAATTTTCGTTCTTCGTTAAAAAATAAAGTAACATTGATACGAATTGGCCATACAAAAACATTGCTTAAAGTACATTGCAAATATGTCCCCCCCCCCCAATATTCGTATCCGAGGTATTTAAATATAAATATCAAAATAGTATTCATTTAATCAAATAAATTTAAACAGAATGAAGAGCTTAGCTGACCTGCCCTGGACCCTGGTGCAGGGAATAAATACAAGGGTGCACGGCTTATGTAGCAGATGTGTGGGGCTAAAAAACCCAGAATGATAATTACGAAAAGCCTGGTACAGTCAAAGCTCAGATTCAATTCAAATACATCATCCCACCCTACCATCTGAGGTTTGAAAGGGATAGTGCCCTGGGTTCATTAGTCGAAGGGATCGAACGACGTGACGCTGGCTGAGGCTGACGGAAAGATAGCGGTCGGCAGGAAGCAATGGCGGTGATGTTGAAAGCGGCGGCAGATTTAAGGGCGTTTAGGTTTCTCCTGAGTAGTGCCGACTAATTAACACTTTAATACATATTCAATGCTAAATTTATTCCATTTTAATACATATTAAATGCCTTCTAATTAACACCCTAGACGATAGATTAAACAGGGAAGAGAACGGTCACCGAAAACAAGTGAGTAATTATCACCCATGTCCCCAAACTTTCAGATTTCCAAAACTTAAGCCCTTAAACCTTTATATCTTCCAATTTAGTCCCAAAATTCAGTTCCAATTCAAATTAAAACCAAAGATTTTAATAGTCGAGCTTCCTACCTGGTTTTAGGATGTTACAATATAATACCATAAATTATAGTTATTATTGCGACTTCATTAAAGAAACGGTAAAAGTGTTTGTGCGTATACACGAGAGCCTTGCATAGACCTTAACATGCATTAAGATTACAAAATTTGTCTTGTCAAATCGATTTAATTGGATTGAAATCGTTGAAATATGTCAACGTCAATGGGAAAGAAGATCATGGTTGTTTGCCTATGTGCAATGGTGGTGAGCTCATTCTTGACTGACAATGCGAAAGGAGCAGCAACACCAACACCAACACCAACAATCAAGTATCCACCTCTGGAATCAGGAGATGATCCACCCAGATGCAAAGGAGATGAATGCCTACCACCTCCATCGAATCCTTATAATAGAGGCTGCGAAAGATTCAACAGATGCCGATCATCACCGTCCTCGAACAGAATAACTACAACGTTGTCGCCTAGCTAATAAAGTGCCTTTATATATACACTTGCTTAGATCATGTAATATTTATATAATGATTTTTAGGCTAGTGGCGTCCAGACCTGCTTGATGGCCCAGAAAACTGCCTAGAAAATGAACTCATGCATCTGGTATCGAAATACGTATATTAGAATTGGTATTACTATTTACTATAATTTGGAAAAAGCATATTTTATAATAACTTTAAAAAGGTGAAAAAAGGATATTTTGAGAAGGGAAAAAAAAGTTTATTTCAAAAATATTAATTTATCTTACCTAAAGCAAAAATTATGAAGCGGGGCGATCATTTGTCACCATCCCTGCCCCTTTGCTTTGCTCCACAGTCTCTCCACTTTTAAATTTACAGCAAGCTATCATTTTGTAAATTTTGATAATTCAAATGACTAAATTATAAATTTTTATATTCGGAAGACTCAACTAAAAAGTATCAAATAGTCAAAGAACTATGTGCATATTTTATTGTTTTTGTACATGTAGTTTATTTTTTTACAACCTAATATCTTAGTATGATTGCATATCTACATAAACTCAGACACAATTATAAATTACACTACTCGAACCTAAATCTCTAGTAAGAACATCCCACCATCTACTGCTAAGACCGTGCAATTAATTTTTTTAATAAGGCTGCTTTAATAAATTCATTAATGTTTTGATACCAGCTCTATATAAAAACTTAAAATAAAATAATACCCAATCAAGTTGAAAGGAATGAAAATTCAAGAGAAAGTATTTACGGTCCAAGTTTGGGAATTGGTTTTGCAGGCCTGCATGATAGAGATTCATGGTTGGAGATGATGGATTAGGTGCAACAGCATGGTAAAGGCAAATCTTTACTGGCCATGGTCATTAGGTTGGTTTGGTGTGGGCTGAATTATTATGTTTGACAAGAAAGAAATCCGATGCAACATGGAAAGCCTCCACGGCAGACTACTGATAATTTTTTGCTAATTCGACAGCATTTGAAGATTATTGGATGAATAAAACACCATTTATCTAAAAAAAATTCAAAAGAAAGTAAGTAAAGCTTTTGCTGATCAATGAATCTAACCTCTTATTATTATCTACATACAATTAATTAACCATTAGTAGGGAAAAATTCCCATGGCAATCAAAAAGAAACAGGTAAAGTCTATTAATTATCTTCCAGTACTTTTGTGAATAATTTTGAAGTGTCTTTATCGCCATTGTTATTGCACCAATTCAGACATTTGCAATCCATCTCAGAAAGGAAAAAAGTCTTAGAACTTAGTTTCACGACCAAACATTTTTATGGTGTATCGGTTGATCCGATTTTATTTTGGATTTATACAATTATGTGAATGAATGTATGTGTTTTATATATAAGAAATTGTGACGAATTCTGATCCGGATTAGGAGAAAGATTGGAAAGCTCGTCTTCCTAATGAATATATGTAAAATTCAATATAGATTAGTTGACCAATAAATTAGATACCATTGATTATATAAGAAATTATGATACATTTTTTAAATAAATTTGGTAAGAGTTGGTGAACTCCCCACTCAAACGTGATTTATTGGGTAAATGATTTGAAAGGAAAGGAGTTGAAGAATTAAAGCATTTTTGGGTGGGTAAATGATTGATAAATTGCCGACTAATTTGAAGAAATAAGAAAAGGTTGAGAAGAATGATCCCAAAGCAACGACGTTTTATTTATTTATTTATTTATAACTTTTAGAACACACGATCGTTTTCAAATGGATCTCATATTTGTTCAAAGTTTCATATTTTTTAAGCATAAAGCTAAAATATGCCTTTAACGTTTTGACTAAATAGTGATTTTGACGTGTATTTTTTTTTGAGTAATTTAACTCTTAACGTTTTATTTTAGTTAAAATGACCTATTTGCGGATGAAAATTGTCAGTCAACTGACGATATATGATTTGAAATGACATGACAAACTTATATGGCAATGCATGTTGACATGACAGTATCATATAAACAAATGTGTTGACTTGAAAAAACGTTACATCAGTCAAAAAATAATTCTATAAAATTATATAAAATATAAAATATTTTTTCTATTGACTTATCATTCTGCCAAGTCATTTCAAACTGTTTACTGTCCGTTTTCTAACAATTTTCATCCGCAGAGGGGTCATTTTAACCCAAAATAAAATGTTGAGGGTTAAATTGCTCCAAAAAAAGAACATAAGCCAAAGTGACTATTCAGTCAAACGTTGAGGGTATTTTTACTTCATGCCTTTTTTAATAAAGGAAAGAAGTTACATAACTACATAAACCAATGGTGATGCTGGGTATTGTGTATGCAGAAAGTTCCCGCTAAGAACTCACCCATCAAAGTCAAGTGTGCGACACAAGTCGATTTAGATTAGTCAGGGCGAAATCCTAAAAACTGTAAGGGCAAAAAAAAATACAGTTCAAAATAGAATATGGCATAATGTTCGGATGTCTTAAAATCTATATAATATTAAATAATAATGCATTAAAATTCATATAAACATAAAAACGTTGTTAAGTATGTTCAAACAAACAAAAAAACCTTATTAGGTGAAATAATCTTGAGAGAAGAAAATGAATTGTGGTGGAAAACCAAAGACCTGTAAATTCTAACCAAACCCTAAATCCATCCTAATCTCCAATTCACCAAAGCCTGCTCCATGGAATGGTGCAGAAGTTCAAGTCCATTGCCGTCATGGCATTCGACCATGTCTGACTTTAATCGTACGAATATGGAACGACGGTATTGACTTTAATCTAATCAATTATTCTCAACAACTAAAGAAAATAAATTCAAAATGTACAACTAATTTAGCGCCAGTTTGAGTTTCAAAAAGCTAAAAACCTTCCATGTTTCAACGTAAACCTAAACATTCACAGTTTTGTGGGCCTCGAGAGTCGAAGCACAACCCCAATAATCGAGATGGGGTGTAGATCTTTTCACTCTCGGCGATTTTGTGATTGCCCGAACTTTCGCTTTTATGTACCGTAAATTAAGTTCTCTTTTACATTTCAATAAAGTGAATTTAGGATACAACAATTTAATTTACGATAAAAAATGATACAATCGAAATGTTATATTTTTCTATAACATTTTAAGTTAGTGGTGAGTTTCGAAACTCAGAGACAAGTTCCAAAACTTGTCATGAAAAATATTTGGGTAATATTTTCAGGTTGCAATCTAAAATATTATAATTTTTTATAACGTTTTAGGTTGGTGGTAGGTTTCGAAACCCATACACAAGTTTTGAAACTTATCATGAAAAAAAATATTTTTAGTAACATTTTGGTTGATGTAGGTAACATTTTAAGTTTTATATCTTTTAACATTTTAGTTGTGCCGATTTTCAACCTTGCCGCACCCTAGACTCACCCTTTTAAACATTGATCTGACCACTTCAATTTATGGTTGTCTGGTTTTTGACAACACCCATCTTTTTCCGAGTTGAGAGTCATAAAGGAACGTCCATACAACAGACAAGTTACCAAGTTTTGCTTTACCTGTCTAATTCTCAGTTAATGCCCAACATTAGTGTTAGTATAGAGCGGAGATCAGACCCCGGAGATACAATATATAGAGGCAGCCAAAGAATTAATGTTAATCTCAAGCCAAAGGATGCCATTTATTTCCTTAGCTTCAATGGTCCAATGAAGAGCCTGAATAAAGGTACTTAAATGCCTAAAATTATAGTGCCATTTCTAGTTAAACTAAGCCCCAAGTGTCCTTGGACCACATATTAATTCTAAAGCACCTAGGGGACCATGGGAGGGGTCCTTGGACCTAATGGACTGCTATCATTTTGATGACAAACGGTTACCGATCATTATCAGGAGATTAGCAGCTTTATTCTCCTTTTACGGCCAAAGGCAATCTTCTTTGATATCTGTCACTGTATCCAAATCTACGTTGACATCCTTCAAAATCTAAAATAATTTAGAGCTCAAGTTATTTTCTTTTCCTCATATGATCAAAGAATTAAGTATCCCTTTCAAACTGAAAAATGGACAAAGAATAGAAAATCTGAAGTAATTAGCAAATCATGAACAAGAGTCAGTTGCTTATATGTTCTTACAGGCATAAATCAACCACGAGAATTCAACTTCATCTTCCTGCACCACCTTTTCCTCTTTCAACCAAACCCGGCTATCCAGTTCACTTCTTGTCCTAAACATGAAAACCGCTGAACCGGCAGCCGGGTTGAAAAGCCAGTCGTGCACATCCCACATCAAATCAATTACCAATCCATCAACAAATATCGTCTGGTTTCCTCTGAAATTCCATTGCAGCCTCTTGACCCGAATCACCGTCTTGTCATCGATGCAAACCAATAAAACCGGATGCTTTAGGCCTTCATGTTCTCCGCTACATCTTATCAAAATATCATGTGGAATGCCTGTTTCGTTGAATTGAGCCTTGGTGGAATAAAGGGTATTGCCTGAACAATGTTCTTGTTGAGAAATGAGGGAGGTTTTAGCTATCGGGATTGTAGTTTTGAACTTGTTGATTTCTTCTTCAGCCATATCACCTACCATAAGGCCTATCTCTGAATCAACCATGAGTATGACGTAGAATCCACGAACCGGTTCAGGTCCTGCATTATACTTTGCTGCTGAAAGATCCCAAAAGGTTTCGATCTTCGAATGATAGGATTTGATCACTTTGTTGCCTTTCATCTTACTGAAGAACCTCAAATTGGTGTTGAGCTTGAAACACGGTGAGGGGTCATCGTTCAAGTTTATGCTAAGGGTTTGACCGGTTTGATTCTTGCACCAAGTGAGTTTGATGAAGAGTTGCTTGTGGGTTGAAAGAACGACCTTGTAAATGGCGGCGACTGCATTCAGGACTGAAGGGACTAGACTCGAAGTCCGTGTCGGAGAGATACAAGCTTTGCCTGAATAGCTAGAACGTGGAGGTTGAGAAACATTTACTGCGTTTTCACTATAACAAGAAACGATGTCTCTCATATTGCAGCTAAATAACAAAACATTAAAGATTATCAAAAGTTGGTTTATTTTAAAGGATTCATGAGAGAGAGAGCAAGATCTGAAGATTTAGAGGGACGGGTCTCTCTTTTTGGCTTGTCATGAGCATATATATATATATATGGTGGAAAACTAGACAAGATTGGTGCTCTAACACCCTTGACCTAGATGCCACATTTGTGCCCTAAGCTCAAAATCTACATTGATAAAAAATTTCATTTTTCAAGCCCGTCATAAATAAGTCCAATAAAAACGTAAGTCCATACATTAAAATATAGTTAAATCCATATAGTTAAAATATCATTTACGGAGCTCCATTTACAAACATTAAAGCATTCGACTCCTGACCGAATAATACAAAATAAGAGTTACAAAATACATATATGGTCCTACGAAATACATAGCCCATTACATCTAGTATTTGTACTCAACCACTAGAGTCGATGCTGAAATCCAACTTTGATGGTGCTCCTTTACGCCTCTCGAAAACCTACTAACCTGCGAACGGAAACAACGATTTCGAACACTGAGCTAACAAGCTCAGTGGATACACCGCCACTCAACCATGCTTCGTGCAAATCATAAATAAAGCAATGCAACAAGAATGATATCATGGCAATATAGCAATAACGCTACCATAACCGCCTAAACACATGGCATTATGAATGTATGATTACGCACACAGCTCATACTAGAACCTCATACATTTACCTAGCACCACACAGATAACACCAACAACATTAAGTGAGGTCCGCGTCCACAAAGCATCGGAATCCTACACTTGAGTGAGGCCCGAGTCCACAAAGCGTCGGGATCCTACACTACGAGTAAGGCCCGCGACCACAAAGCATTGGGATCTTATACTCTGAGCAAGGCCCGCGTCCACATAGCATCGGGATCCTATACTCGAGGGATGAGGCCCGCGTCCACATAGCATCGGGATCTTACATCCATGCTCGGGATCTCTCATCAAGCATCTTCGAATGAGGCACACGTCCGCAAAGCATCGGGATCCAACATTCGAAAATCTTCAAGGTGTTGCAACACACTTAGGGTATCCAATCACAGCAACAATGGATGACTCGATTACCTAGGCGTCCCTTAGCACACAGCAAGGACCCTAATTTACCACACAGTCTCGATTGATCCACCTAGGATCCCTATAGGTTTCTACCTCACACAGTTTACCCAATATTTACCAAGTCATTAGCCGATTATTTCACTTTCGAGGTTAAAATCTCCATTTCTCAATTTTAGTATTCATTTTACACCTTAAAAGACCCTTAAGGCCCTTTGCCTCGAATTATAGAACCCCCGAATGTAAACTCAAATTTCTTGGGCAGAATGTCCATCGAGTACTGATACTCCTATGTGGGTATCGGTACTCCCTTCTAGGTACCGATACTCGGCCATGGGTACCGATACTCATTTTAGGTTCGAAAATTTTAAACCATCAAGCCGTACCGATACGCCCCTACTGCGTACCGATACCCCCTTATCGGTACTAGGATTGCCCTATACCGATCCACATCCGTACCGGTACACCTACCCACGCGTACCGATACTTGAAGCCTCTCACAAGCAATGTAACAATGCGTATCGATACACCCCTTGTGTACCGGTACGCGGTAGCGTTACTGGAATTGCTGACTTGCAAGGGGTACCGATACACTTGGAGGTGTAGCGGTACTCCCCTCACAATACTTCCCTATTTTACGAAGATGTATCGATATGCTAAGCCCCGTACCGGTACGCGAGCCCCACTTTCGAGCTTTGGGTCTGGGTTTCACCTAGAAACCCTGTTTAACCCCCATGGTTAAACCTTAAATCATTCCTACAAGTTATGGTGATAGTTTTGGGTGGATTACAACCGATTTCAAGCCATTACAACAACAATCTTAAGATTTGCCATTAACACCCACTCAAGATTAGCTTAGGCCAAAAACACCAAATTATGTTTCAACACTTAATTTTATGATTTCCAGGAAACTATGAGAGTTTGTAGTGTACTAACCTTAGCTTAGCTGATAAAACAAGGCTTTCCTCCAAGCTTCAAGCTTTTCTCCCTTCTTGAGCCTTGGATGAGCTCCCAACCTCTTTCACTACATAGAGAGATTACAAAACACATTACCACGTTGCTGGGGAATGAAAAGGGGCCAAAAACATATTCTAAGCTAAAGATTAGAGCTCTCAAACTCCAATCCCGTCCAAACCACTCAATCCTTCAACAACTCCCTTCTTTCTCCAAACCATACAAAGCTTACCTTGAAATGTAGATCCTTTCAAGCTGGTAAAACTTCCCTCAACAAGCCAAACGAGATTCATACTTCAAACTCTCAAAATCCTACCTTTAGATGGTGTGTTGTGGGAGAGAGAACAAATGGAAAGAAGAAAATGAAGACTTTAAGACATGATGATCTCATTTTCTGCACAAGAACAGAAATAACCTTACTCTCCCCCCTCACTCTTCCATTTAGGTATTTACCATGATACCCTTCCATTTCTCTTCAACCCAATCCAACCATCATTTGAGCCCAACACCCAAGCTAGCCCAAAAGGCTCTTAAAAGCCCAAGAACACGTTTCAAACACGAGGCCCATACCCCGATCAAACTCGACCCTCAAATTTCTGGAATCTAAGTCGTTACAACTCTCCTCTCCTAAAAGAAAATTTCGCCTTCGAAATTTACTTGATTAGAACAAATGCGAGTAAAGAATTCTCATGTCGTCCTCGACTTCCCATGTTACTTCCTCCACCCCGTGGTTCCTCTACAACATTTTCACCAAAGGTATACATTTGTTGCGAAGCTCTTTAACTCTTGTGTCAATGACTCCAACCGGAACTTCCTCATATGTCAAGTCGGCATTTACCTCAATTTCATCAAGCGAACAATATGTGAAGGATTGGAATGATAACGCCTCAACATAGACACATGAAAAACATCGTGGATACGAGCTAACCCCGAGGGTAAGGCTAACCGATAAGCCACTGGTCCCACTCTCTCAAGAATTTTATAAGGCACGATGTACCTTGGGCATAACTTTCCCTTGCGTCCAAAATGAATGATTCATTTCCACGGAGATACCTTGAGAAAAACTTTCTCACCGACATCATACTCAATATGTTTGCGTTTCCGATCCTCGTAGGCCTTTTGACGGTCAAAAGCCGCTTGCAACCTTTCCTTGATGATCTGAACTTTCTCCTCAGTTTGGCTAACCAAATCGGATCCCACGATCCTCCTCTCATTGAGCTCAGTCTAACACAAGGGTGTCCTACACTTACGCCCATATAAAGCCTCAAAAGGTGCCATCTTTATGCTCAACTGGTAACTATTGTTGTATGCAAACTCTACAAGGGTAACTAGTCCTCCCAACTATTTGCAAAATCCACAATGCAACACCTAAGCATATCCTCAAGGATCTGAATGACACGCTCAGACTGACCATCGGTCTGAGGGTGAAAAGCTGTACTGAAATGTAGCTTGGTGTCCAAGGCGCTATGGATCTTATTCCATAGCCTAACTGTGAAACGCGGGTCACTATCTGAGATGATCGATGATGGCACACCGTGCAACCTTACTATCTTCTTTATGTACAATTGAGCCAACCTCTCCAAGGTAAAATCCATCCGCACTGGCAAGAAATGAGCAGACTTAGTCAAACGATCCACAATAATCCAAATGGCATCATGCTTCATTTGGGTCATTGGTAACCCGGTGAAAAAATCTATGGTAATTCGGTCCAGCTTCCATTGTGGAATCTGAATAGGCTGAAGCAAACCTGATGTTCCGCCTTCACTTGCTGACAAGCTAAGCACCTTGTCACGAATTCAAAGATATCTCTTTTCATACTTGGACACCAATAAAAAAGACGAAGATCTTGATACATTTTGCTACTTCCCGGATGTACCGTGAAAGGACTACGGTGTATATCTCATAAGATGTGGTCTCTTAAATCTTCCAAGGCCGGAACACATAGCTGCCCCTTGAAGTATAAGTACCCACCATCTCGTACCTCAAAGTCTGAAGCTTTACCCTTCTGGATCGCTTCAATCTGTGTTACTAATTCTTCATCCAAAGCTTTAGTCCTCTTTATCTCTTGTACCAATGTTGGTTCTATCCGAAGTTCGGCTAGAAGACATCCATCATCGGTCATCCTCAAACGGGCAAACATAGCTCTCAAGTCCGACATATATTTCCTACTTAAGGCGTCAGCCACAACATTCGCCTTGCCAGGGTGATATTCTATGATGCAATCATAGTCCTTCAACAATTCAATCCAACTTCGTTGCCTCAAGTTCAACTCCTTTTGTGTAAGTAGGTACTTCAAACTCTTATGACCGTGTAAATATAACACTTCTCCCCATAAAGATAGTACCTTCAAATCTTTAATGTGAAGATGACTGCCGCGAGCTCCAAATCATGGGTAGGGTAATTCTGTTCGTGCGGTTTAAGCTGTCTCGCATAAGCAACCACCTTACCTTCTTGCATAAGGACACAACCAAGACCATTCAAAGACGCGCCACTAAACACAACATACCCATTTCCGGGCTCAGGTTGGGTTAAAATCGGAGCCTTAGTGAGATAAGCTTTTAGTTGCTCAAAACTTCGATGTTGTCTCATTCCATTCAAAATGGGTCCCTTTTTGCAACAACTTGGTCAACGATGCGGCGATGACAGACAAACATTTAACAAACCGCCTATAATACTCGACAAGTCCTAGGAAACTATGGACTTTCGAAACATTTCGTGGAGGTCTCCACTCCACTATAGCCTGGATCTTCTAAGAATCTACGTGGATCCTGTCTGCAGTAACAATGTGACCAAGAAATGCATCCGATTCATCAGGTCCATGAATGATGCTAGTGCGTTGGTAAGCCTAAACGGCGTTACCAATAACTCATAGTGTCTATACCGCATCCTGAAAGCGGTTTTCTAGACATCTTCATCCACCACCTTCAACTGGTAGTACCATGACCTTAGGATTATCTTAGAAAACACACGAGCACCTCTCAACTGGTTGAACAGATCATCAATCCTCGGAAGGGGTAACGATTCTTTATCGTTACATTATTAAGCTACCGATAATCAATACACATCCTCATAGACCCATCTTTCTTCTTGACAAACAGGACCGGTGCTCCCCAAGATGAGACACTCAGTCGGATAAAGCCTCTCTCTAGCAACACTTGAATTTGCTTCTTTAACTCCTTCATTTCTGCGTGTGCCATCTGATACGGTGCGATGGACGCTGGTGCAGTACACGACATTACATCAATTCGAAACTCTAATTCACGGTCAGGTGTAGCCCAAGTAACTCTTCCGAAAACACATCGATGAACTCATTAACTATCTGAAGATTTTCAAGCATGGGACCCTCAACCCTTGTATCCACCACATGGGTCAAAAAGGCTTCACAACCTTGTTGCAACATCCTCTGAGCTGACAAAGCCGATACCACACTAGATAGACACGAATTTCTCTCACCTTGTACAATCAGTTTGGAACCATCTACAACACGAAGTTTCAAACTCTTTGCTCTACACCCAGACTAGCATCATACTCAAAGAGCCAATCCATCCCCAGGATGTCATCGAACTCTTAAAATGATAAAACCATTAAATTTGCTGGAAACAATGACCTATGAACCTCGATCAGGCATCTTCGATACACCTTATCCACCAACACATCATGTCCCAAGGGACTAGTCGCACGGGCTCCTTCCTCTAGATTCTCGGCAGGAATACCCCACTGTTGAGATATCCCACTACGAATGTGGGAGTGGGTAGACCCCGAATCCACAAGAGCAATAATAGGGACCGAAAACAAGGTGAACGTACCAGAGATAACATCCGTAGCTGCGCAATCCTTCTTAGCCCTAACTGCATACTGCTTAGTTGGTGCTCTCGCGGTAGCTAGAAGGTGCCTCCCGATACATGGCTTGCTCCTCCCTAAGCAAGACCTCGACCTCTCTGGGTCGGATATACAACCCTCTGAACCTGATCTGAAGAGGTCACAACAGCCACTGGACAGTCCCTTACAAAGTGATCTGGTGACCACACTGGTAACAGACTCTTGCTGCTCTCCAACACTCGCCTCTATGTTTGCATCCACACTGATTACAAACTGGTACGCTGCACTCATATGTGAATATTCGGGCTCATCGTGGATGAAAAAGATGGTCTTCTACGACCAGCTGACCCAGATCTTCGGTCTGACTTGAACTTCGATTCGATGCTCCTCTGTTATAATTCCACCGGTTTTTGCTTCTCCCCGAGAAAGCTTGCGAGTTGTTATTGGAGGGGTTCTGGGTCCTCCCACCCGAACTCTCTTGCCCACCAGACAGGCCATGTGTTAAGCCTTGCACTTGCTCAAGAGACTTGGCACTCGAAGTCAACTCCGAGAACACCCTCGGTGGTGTGCAGCTATAGGTAAGTCTGGATTTCCTTCCTCAAACCCTTCAAGAACCTCTTGCACCTCATCTTTTCGGTGGTAACCAATTTAGGGGCATACCTACTCAACTGAAGAAACTCTTGCTCATATTCGAATAATGACCGATTTCCATGCACAAGATGATTAAATCGATCTCTCAAGGTATCAATATGGGCCTCACCTACATACTTCTTCTCGAACTCCTCGAGAAAATCATCCCAAGATGGTCGATTGGGGTGCCACCCAAGCTCTACCGTTTCTCACCATTCTCTGGCATTGCCCTTCATCATGGACAAAACACATGACAACTTGTCTTCTGATCTCAACCTCATCTGCCTCATGATCCAACGTGTATCTTGCAACCATTGTTCAGCCTGTATCGGGTTATCCCGCCCCGATCTATGAAAATTCGTAGCGTCTTGCCTTCTCACCATTTTAACATGTGCCTCACGATGGGTAGCATATGCCATCGGTATCGCCCTCACGATCCGATGCAACGCTCGATTCAGATGTGAGAAATAGTTGACTCCCCTGTCAACTGTGTCCTCTGACATGTCTTCTGTGCTATGCACATATTCCTCGTCGTAACTCCCTTCCTTGGAGCCCAAACTTTCCTCATTGATTATAGCCCTCCTTGGCATGATTCTATTCTGCACAACAATAAACAAGGTCACACCATCGAATTTCAGCTTTAAAACAAGTACAACTTCGACTCATGGGCATGCATTCGCTAGACACCTATACACTCATCTAGACTCCCCTAGGGACGTCCTAGAACCGACTAAACCTAAGCTCTAATACCACTAAATGTAACACCCTTAACCCGGATGCCACATTTGGGCCCTAAACCCAAAATACACATTGATAAAAATTTTCCTTTTTCAAGCCCGTCATAAATAAGTCCAATAAAAACGTAAGTTCATACATTAAAATATAGTTAAATCCAGATAGTTAAAATAACATTTACGGAGCTCCATTTACAAACATTAAAACATTCGACTTTTGACCGAATAATACAAAATAAGAGTTACAAAATACATATAGGGTCCTACGAAATACATAGCCCATTACATCTAGTATTTGTACTCAACCACTAGAGTCGATGCTAAAATCCAACCTTGATGGTGCTCCTTTACGCTTTTTGAAAACCTACTATCCTGCGAACGGAAACAACGATTCTAAATGCGGAGCTAACAAGCTCAGTGGATACACCGCCACTCAATCATGCTTCGTGCAAATCATAAATAAAGCAATGCAACAAGAATGATATCATGGCAATATAGCAATGGCGCTACCATAACCGCCTAAACACATGACATTATGAATGTATGATTACGCACACAGCTCATACTAGAACCTCATACATTTACCTAGCACCACACAGATAACACCAACAACATTAAGTGAGGCCCACGTCCACAAAGCATCGGGATCCTACACTACGAGTAAGGCCCGCGTCCACAAAGTATCGGGATCCTATACTCTAAGCAAGGCCCGCGTCCACATAGCATCAGGATCCTATACTCGAGGGATAAGGCACACGTCTACATAGCACCGGGATCTTACATCCATGCTCGGGATCTCTCATCAAGCATCTTCGAATGAGGCCCGCGTCCACAAAACATCGGGATCCAACATTCGGAAATCTTCAAGGTGTTGCAACACACTTAGGGTATCCAATCCCAGCAACAAGGGATGACTCAATTACCTAGGCGTCCCTTAGCACACAACAAGGACCCTAATTTACCATACAGTCTCGATTGATTCACCTAAGATCTCTATGGGTTTCTACCTCACACGGTTTACCCAATATTTACCAAGTCATTAGCCGATTATTTCACATACGGGGTTAAAATCTCCATTTCTCAGTTTTAGTATTCATTTTACACCTTAAAAGACCCTCAAGGCCCTTTGCCTCGAATTATATAACCCCCGAATGTAAACTCGAATTTCTTGGGCAGAATGCCCAGCGAGTACTGATACTCCTATGTGGGTATCGGTACTCCCCTCTAGGTACCGATACTCGGCTATGGGTACCGATACTCATTTTAGGTTCGAAAGATTTGAAACATCATGCCATACCGATACTCCCCACTATGTACCGATACCCCTTTATCGATACTAGGATCGTCTTGTACCGATCCACATTCGTACCGGTACACCTACCCACGCGTACCGATACTCGAAGCCTCTCACAAGCAATGTAACAGTGCGTATCGATACACCCCTTGTGTACCGGTACGCGGTAGCGTTACTGGAATTTCTGACTTACAAGGGGTACCAATACACTAGGAGGCGTACCGGTACTCCCCTCGCAATCCTTCCCATATTTTATGAAGGCGTACCGATACGCTAAGCCTCGTACCGGTACGCGAGCCCCACTTTTCGAGCTCTGGGTTTGTGTTTCACCTAGAAACCCTGTTTAACCCCCATAATTAAACCCCAAATCATTCCCACAAGTTATGGTGATAGTTTTGGGTGGATTACAACCGATTTCAAGCAATTACAACAACAATCCTAAGATTTTCCATTAACAACCACTCAAGCTTAGCTTAGGCCAAAAACACCAAATCATGTTTCAACATTTAATTATGATTTCCAGGATACTACAAGAGTTAGTAGTGTACTAACCTTAGCTTAGCTGATAACACAAGGCCTTCCTCCATGCTTCAAGCTTTCCTCTATTCTTGAGCCTTGGATGAGCTCCCAACCTCTTTCACTACATGGGGGGATTACAAAACACATTATGACGTTGCTGGGGAATAAAAAGGGGCCAAAAACATATTCTAAACTAAAGATTAGAGCTCTCAAACTCCAATCTCGTCCAAACCACTCAATCCTTCAACAACTCCATTCTTTCTCCAAACTATACAAAGCTTACCTTGAAATGTAGATCATTTCAAGCTGGTAAAACTTCCCTCAACAAGCCAAACGAGATTCTTACTTCAAACTCTCAAAATCCTACCTTTAGATGGTGTGTTGTGGGAGAGAGAGCAAATGGAAAGAAGAAGATGAAGACTTTAAGACACGATGATCTCATTTTCTGCACAAGTGCAGAAAATAACCTTACTCCCCCTCTCACTCTTCCATTTAGGTATTTACCATGATACCCTTCCATCTCTCTTCAACCCAATCCAACCACCACTTGAGCCCAACACCCAAGCTAGCCCAAAAGGCTCCTAAAAGCCCAAGAACACGTTTCAAGCACGAGGCCCATGCCCTGATCAAACCCGACCCTCGAATTTCCAAAATCCGGGTCGTTACAGGTGCTTTTGAACCGTCAAACAGTAAAGTAATTTTGATTATTTTAATTGGAGCTGATTACTTGTTTAACATAAAAAGATCATGTGGTTTGAGTGCTTTAAAAAAGTTTAAATAAAATACTGAAAAAGAAAAAGAACATGCAAGCAAGGTTAGAAACAGCTCGAGCTCATGAATATTGGAGCTAGCTTATAAACTTTACTAATTGACTTTGCAATTGCATGCATGCATTACTAATTCCAGGAATGCCAGAGAGAAGGAAAGCTTGGACGAAATTACAAAACCTACTTTGGCTAACTAAGCCAGCTCATGGATATAATATATGAATCTAATATGCACTTTGGTAGTTTCTCGGAAATTGTCGACAGTCCTAGTTTGTGAAAAGATTCATCAACTTGGTCACGTTTCCTACATGTTCTTTTATAAAAAAATCCACATTCTCCTACAGATGTACATATCTATGCAGTCAATGCTTCAAATCTTCTGTATATGTCATCTAAACTTTTTAGCCTGAAAGAGAAATGCAGGTGCATGGCTTAGCAAAAAAAGAAAAAGAAACAAATTCAAATGCGAGATGATTCATCATCCACTCAACTTTCAGGTAACTCTGCTTTCTCTTTTTCCAGATAGAGTTCTGCTTGTCGCAATATGTATGAACTTATGCAAAGAGGGCATTGATGCAGTTAGGTGGGACAATTCAATACCGACATGGGATTGGATTGAAGTCCTTTATTTTTGCAACTATCCCTATAATAGGTAGCCCTTTCTATTTCTTTCCCAGAGTCCCAAAGCTCTACAAGTCTAAAACGACATAACATAACACAAAATAAATTGTCTAGTACCAGGTAAGTCATTGTTGAAGAAAGCCTGTCAAGCACTTCAGGTGAATCAATCAGCAAGAAAGATAATCTCAACCAGCTTCGTTTCAATCCTGATCTTTTTTTTTTGTTTTGTTTCAACATCTATAATCATGTATTTCCCTATACACTAACCGGTAACCAGGAAAATATGGAAGGTAGAGAAGAAAGTATATAGAATACAAGTTAAAGGGGAGAAATGCAGAAATTGGAGAACGAGAGAAGTTCGATATGTATTTTCATTTTAACATATGCCCACAGAAAACAACACACGGTTTGTATGATATTTACATAAAGAAGAGAAAATACCAGAACTAACAGAAATGACCCAATCAAACTTCCAAATAAATGACAAAGCTTTAAAATCAAGTACGCCATCCTTAGTTTTAACATGTAAGGATGCAAAATAATAGACATAAACGGTGGCTACAGCAACATTTATTTCATTTATAGGGACCAATTAGAAGCGTTATCACTATTCATCAACATAACTGTAAGAGTAGTCGAAACAAGATGCCATGGTGGATTTATTTCTCTAACTATTTAGATGATATCAGTACAAACTTTTAGCAAAGGAAGCATCCAGTGAACGTAAATTAAAATCATCACAAACTATGGAGAAAAATTACAAAAATCGCTTAAAACCACCTAACAAGTAAAGGTGGGAAAATAAGCACATTCAGCTACTGATCGATTGAAAAGCTGAGCTCTGACTTGTGAAATGAAGCAGCATCACTAGATTGAGAGGAATAAGCCCAACCTCTACAATGCTTGCTACTAGATGGGACTGAGATAGTAAGCAAATCGACCTGCAGTCCGCGAAAACAATTATCATTGATAAAAGTCATACACAGAACTAGCAACAATTTTCATTACCTGAAAAATGATGACAATATTTATTATATAGACAACAGGGGTGTTCATGGTAGGTTAATCATACCATTTAGTTTAAACGGTTGGTTAACTGTTATGACGGTTATTAATCGTAACCTAACTGTTAAGAAATGATTAACCATTAATTTTTAAATGGTTAACCATTTGGTTAACCGTTAAAAAACGGTTCGGTTACAGGTTAAACCTATAACCCATTACATTTTTCTTTTCAAATGTTCATTATTTCTTTTTAGAATTATAAATCTATCTCTCCGATAAATATTGTATTAAAATTTTCAAAAAAATACTTAAATAGAGAAATTTTAAACACAAATTTCAGACTTAGTTATAAAAAGTACCTATTGGTTAACCACTAACCATCTTTTTTAGCAGTTCGGTTAACTGAAACCGTTTAACCTTAACGGTTAGGTTAATTAACCTATAAAATGAATGGTTATACCGGTTAACGGTTATGGTTAACAGTTTAATTTGCACACCCCTAATAGACAGTATATGTATACATTGTCCGGCCTTTTACTCTTTTGCTTCTAAAAGTTCTAGTTGTCTACCTATGACAACATTTACCAAAGCAGACTAAAAACTTTCACTTCGTTCACCGGGTTTGTATCTTGAGGAGATTAAATACCTCCTAATTACACTAAAGATACCAAATAAACCAATTAACTATCTTCTAGTTTAACAATAATTATACAAAAAGCTTAATCCAAACAACAAAATCACGAATGCACTGCCCCACATTACTTCTAAAGTACTGATAGGCTGAGCTTTGGAAAACATGACCCATTGTTTATACTTTTACAGGGTTTCCTTGACGAAAAATGCTGGCGACTGCTGAGTATCATAAAGTACATAAGAATGTAAGCAAAAACTGCTACCCAAATCTAAACTCTAGTTCATATTGTAGGATCTCCAGCAAGTATTAGTGGCATATAATGCGAAATGAAGAGCAGTTCAACCAGATGTCAAAACAATTTAGTTTGGAGCTTACAGTTTTCAGATTAAAGTATCTAATCCAATCAAGTCGAAAAAGAAAAACACTGAAGATACCTTCAACACAACTATTGGCATCACGAGGAAGCTTGGAAACAAGGCAGGCCGATGCAACCGCACTGTGAAACGGTTGAAGAGTGCTTAATTCGCGTCGAACCAACCTTCAAGAAACAACCCAAAAGAAACCAGAAATTAAACGAGCTCATAGAGAAAGGAAAAAAGAAAATGAAAAACCCATAATTCTATTAACAAATAAACATAAAAGGAATCAAGAAAAGACAATAGGTACCGAGACAGAGAGAAAGGAGAAATACGGGTCTGATGAAGAGTGAATTTGGATCAAAGTGAAGGATTTGGAGCTGAAAACGGGATTTTGGTTCTTGTAGTTGTTGCTGCTCGGAAAATTGGACGAAGAAAAGAAGATTTTGATGCAATTGTAGCTGCCATTTCTTTGTTCTCTCGATTGGGATTTGGAATCCGGGTAAAATGAAAAGCCTCTGCAAAACCCTGCTTCCCAGTAAACCAGTGAACTTGGTCGTTGCTTTGTTTTGGTTCGTGGGCTTTATTTAACACGATGGCAGATTTGATTCTAATAGCGAGTTCTTTTTCTAAAAAAAAAAAGTTAAAAACATTGGTTCAATTGGTTTATTTTCGGGATAAATAGTGATTTGGTCGCTCAACATTTGATATTACAATAATTTTTATTATCAATTCTACATCTTAGTTATTAGGTCGTTTAAAGATTATTAATTACTGTCACAGTTGAATAACGAAAATTGATTAACAATAAATGATTAACAGTCTGACACTTAACATATTATTTTTTTCAAGTGAGATGATTTATACTTTTTTAATTCTATTTTTTAATTTATTTTACATGGTAAAATCATGTCATAAAAATCGCACATAAACACTCGGAGAAAATAATTTCTTTTATTTATTAAGAATTTAGTTGCTATGGTAATTTTATGTAAAAACAATTATGTTGTTTGATTGTTCTTTTGAAAAAAATCAATAAAGTGTTCTATCTTCTTAAATACAATCATAGAATAGTGATCTTATATATTATTGTTTTAAACGGAAGGCAACAATTTTATTGAGAGGAATTAGAATTTAATTATAATTTTTTAAATGCCAAAATTTAACGTAACTCTTTTAATAATTAATAATCTCTTAAATATTTAGGCAAATCCTACAATAATTTTACCATTTTTTTTAATCTCAAGACCCTGACTTGCTAACCTGCATCAATAGAATTAGAAAATAGAGCAATTGCGTATCTAATTATCTATCAATGTATGTATCCTCTCGGTCATCATCTAATTATTGAGATCTTGAAATTAAGCACAAACTATTCATAAAAAGTTAGATTTTTTATATGGTTAATGAGTTAATGATAAAAATAAAGATAATAGTTTTCCCTATTCAAAAAAAGATAATAATTTTTCTTTAAAAAAAACCCTAATTTTTAAAATGAAAGAAGATAAAAAGGTCGCACAAAACAAGCTTTCAAGAGGACACCATTTCCTATTTGTTAAAATTAGACACGAGAAACGTCTCAGGCCGAGGCCGTCAACCTGGTGACGACTATTATTCTCATTTATTACTTACGTGGCTAAAATTATTAGAGTTTATTAAATATTTAAATTTAAAATTTAAAAATAAAATTTTATTTATTTAATATTCATATTAATAAAGATTTAAATTATGAAAAAATTGATATACAAGTCGTGTAAACTTTAGTTTACACATGCCTTTTAATTTTAGGGGTTATGGTTTTAATTTAGGGTTTAAAGTTTAGGGGTTTAAATTGTATGGTTTAAAATTTAAGATTAGTGTTTAGAATTTAGTGTATAGGGTTTAAGGTTTAGGGTTAAGAATTTAGGATTTAAATTTTTATAATATAAATATACATGCTTGTGTAAAATTAATTTTACGTAGCTTGTGTATCAAACTTTTACCCTTATATTATTGTTAAATTAAAAAATTTAGATTACTAGTAGTACTATTACTAATCGAAAGATTATCGGCCATGGTTTAGCTTTTCTTTATTTTTATTTTTGGTGCGTGTCTCTGTCTTTCTCTCTCATTTATACTCGCTATTCATTTTTCTCGGAGAATTTTAGCAAAAAGCCTTGCGAGATGCGAAAGGAAGAGAAAGTTTGAAGATCTGTTGTTTTGACTCCAAAAATGGCTTCTTTGTACTGCAATAACCAGGAAAGAGATTCTCGCTTTACTAACACACGCTATGGAAGATCACGCTCCAAAGCTCAAGCTTGTCTCGAAAAGATTCTTCATGTAATTTCAACTGTCCCACCGCCCCGTGAAAACAACTCAAACCCTTTCAAGAAGAGAAGGTTTGATATTGATCTGAACTTAAGATTAGCTTCTTTTGTCGACGATGGCGAGGAGAGTGAAGAAACATTCGACTGTTTAGCCGAGAATAGCTTCATTGAATACAAAACAGGTACAGCCACAGCGACGGACGCTTCTTCTGAAGTCACGGATATTCAAAAAATACAGGAGTTCAAAAGCGGCACTGACGGGGAAGTTAAAACGGCGGCGGCGTTTAATTATTCATTGGATTTGCTAATAGAAGCGGCGGAAATGATTGCATACAGAGATTATTATATGAATGGAAAGGGAAAGGAAGTCGAAGAGGTTGAAAAGCGCGGCGGCGGTGGGTCAATGGAAAGGGATAAAGACAGCTCTGTTAACGTTGAGGAAGAAGGGTTCGAGGAAACTGAGTATGGGGCGCCGGCGGTGGTTCGATCAAAGAGAGGGCGGAGCCAGGTTTTGCCACTCAGGTATAGAGACACGGTTTTGGAGCCGTGGATGAAGCGACCACAGAGATCAACAGCTGCCGCAGTGGTTTCGAGGAAGAAACGGAAGCCGAGGTAAATAATAAAATATTCAATTAAGGAAAACAAAGTAAAAGTGAAATTCCTTTTTACTGTTTGTATGTATGCATTTGGTAAAAATGAGAGGATCGAAATCAATGGTGTGGTGTGTGCATGTAATTTGTCGACTGTGAATTCAGATTGCAGAATGTTAAGGTACAGTTTTATTAATTCAGTGGTAGTATTGGTCAGATATTAAATGATCTAATAAATTTAGTCTTTTGAAAATGAAAAATCCAAATTAATATTTAATTCAACTTTTTTTTCTCATATGTATATAAAATGAAATTAGTGGATTTTGAACGTGGGTATTTTAATTAAAGTATAATAAAAAAGAAGACAAGTATAGAGTCAGATTAGATGTCAACCTCTAGGGTATGAAAGCTTCAGGTTAGGAAACAGTGTGGCATATTGAAAGTTTGACTCCAGTTTCAGAGAAACCAAACTGTTTTGAATGGAAATTGTTCATTGCTCTCAAATATTATAAGCATTTGTCCTCAAAAGGTCAAAAGCACAGAAAGCAAAAGGCACCTTAGAACCGACGTCGTAGTAAGGTCTATCCAAAAGACATGGAGATGCCAGCATAGTGCGTAGTGATAACGAGTGACCATCCTGTGTGAGTGTGACTATATTTTTCCATTATACTTTTGACCTCTAATACAAATTATGCCTAAAAAAGTAAAATGAAATAAAAAAATTAATTACCAATCATCTAACTTAATACTTATACTAGCATACCTAGGTTAACCTTCCATTGATTCATCTGTTTCAAACAAGGTAATTCAAAAATGAGATTGTTCTCTTTCAAATCTGACATTTAGTTTGATTACAAGAATTCCATCAGAATCATATTTAATTTCAGCTTCCTAGAACTTTGGTTTATGAGATTCTGTTACCAAAAAATATGATGCTTACTGTTCAAGGAGGAGCAGCTGAAGGTGTTCGGGAAATGGTTTTAGAGGAACCCATCCAAGACGAGGGCAACATTCATATCAACCTTGTGGAAGAAAGGATGAACCTTTTAAGTGCAACCTAATTTCATTGAAAAGAAATTATATAAGATTAAATATCTTACAGGGAAAGCAACTGTAAGCCTTGGCTTGGTTTGCAGCTGCCAGCTGAAAGCCTTGGTTTCTTTTCCTTGGATTGCTTTGGAGTTGTAGGCTCTGGTTTCATTTCCCTTGCTTTATTTGGTGTGGTTGGTTTGCCATCATGTGCGACCTTCGGCCACTGCCAGTGTATCTTTCATTTCGGTTTCTGGCGAAGTGACTTCAAATCCAGGCAATCATTGGCAATAATCTGATCATACGATATATTCTTCCGCATAAATTCATTATCTGAATCCAAAATTAACCATATCAATACATTAATAGGAAACTAAAGTACAAATCAGTAACTTTTAACCATCAATGGCAGCACCTGGTGACTTTGCATAAGCCTGAGAAGCTTTAGGCTCAAACAAATTACCTGAGAGCTCCTCGAAATGACTATGATTCACTATCGAATCCTAATCACCAAAAACTTTATACAAGGTATTTAAACCTTCAGTGTTGCAAGCTGAAAATAAACATGTTGAGACATCCTCATCAGTCTGCATTAATGGGGAATTAAAACCATTGTCGTTTCCCAAACTGTAAATACACTTACTCAAATCAATGCTGCCTCCATGACCCGAAAGTATATCCATTCAAAAAAGTTCTTTTTCCTTGCCTGTTATGAACTTTCAAATGTAAGCTTTTTCAACAATATTATTAACTAAATTTTTCGATAACATTTTAAATATGGTCATGTATGTATCATTTAATTATATTAAACAAATATATCGCATGATAATACTACAATCGACAATTCTATCTATGAAATATTCATTTGTACTGTCAATATAAAAAAAAATTGGCCTTGTTTGGTAAACAACGATTTGAGCCAAAATTAAAGGTTTTACCAGTCAAATCCGTTAATTTGGATGTTTGGTGAATAGCGGATTAGAATAGTGAATTGGGGTGAAACCTCTAATTTTGAAAAACAGCTAATAAAAGCTTTTTGAAATTAGAGGTTTTGACATTAAGTTACAAAGACCTTTTACCCATAATAATTATTAAAAATTTACAAATAATCTAAATTTAATCTTTTCTATTTTAATTATTTACCATCTACATTTTTGACATTTGTAAAGTATTTTTTTTTTGTTTTTATTCTCACACATTTATATTTGAATTTAAATTTAAAAATTATTTAAATTGTATTAAAAATAATTATATAAATAATAAATTAATATATAAACCATTCGAATATGCTTAGTAATGTTATATTAAAAAATATTTTTCATAATATAATTAATATTAATAGATACAAAATATTGACAACTAATAAACTATTCAAACAAGTATCGAATATAATCATGTCCTTATATGTTATTTTATTTTTTTAAATAATCAAACAACTATCACCTACTAGTTAATTTTATCAAACACTTTTATGCAATCATTTAATACAATTCGCTAGTCAAATCAGCTAATGCAATCAGCTATTAGCTAATGTAATCTGCTATCAGCTATCTGCTATTTGTCAAACAAGACCTTTATGTTCACAACACATTCATACTATTTTTTTGTGCAAGGATAGAGCTCCCTTGAAGCCCAAGGGGTCCCGACCCCTGTTGTAAAATTAATGTATTAGATAATTTTTTGTCTAATAACAATCTGGTCCCTATAAAAATAAATATTAAAATTAAAAAATATAAGAGTTTATTAAATATATAATCAAATATGGGTTGAACTAAAGAAGAATGAGCTCATATCTTCAAATTTTTTGGTATAATAACAATTTAGGCTATTATAAAGTTTAAATATTCGACAATTTAGGCTTTGTCCCATTAATTTTGAGTTTAAATACTTAATAAGCCTTTACATTTTTTGAAATTCAATATTTTGACCATTGTCAATGTTCGATCCTGACTCCGTCCCTATTTATATGTTGGCATGTATTAATCATTTCACTATCTTGTATTTACATTGTGTCCTAATTCATCTACATTCAATTGATTTAAGACCAAAAAAAGAAAAAGAACTAATACTATATTTACATTGAAATATCTCGATGGAAATACCTATAAATAATATTTTTCCGTAGAAAAATATTTTTTATAATCCTCATAGAGAAGAAAGGGTTCAGAATTTATTCTCTAATGATTTTAATTTGGAATAAAGGCACAAATTCACCTAAAAAATAAAAGAAATTTTATTTTAATTTTCCGAAACATGAGGTTGGTATATTCTAGAAAACAAGAATTTCCCTAGTTCTACTTCATTTCCAACAAAAAAAAATGATAAGCTTCATCATGGACAAATCCCTTGCTGATAAGGCTGCATTCCTTCGAGGCTTCCACGTGCGCATCAATTTATTCGAGTACAACAAGTATTTACACTCGCGAGTACGGTTTAATCCTGCCCTCGTTTAATGTAGTAGCACTGTTAAAAACACTTCTTCTCTATTTCCAGTTTCCACATATATACAGATAACGACATTCCTCTACCCGCCCTATCTGCAATTTATATGCTTTTTTTTCTTCCTTTGTCACTTCCAGCGTTTTTAGAGATCACAAAGAACCGGCGTAGTTTCAAATGGCAACGAGAAATGATCTGGACGGCAGACCTATAAAACAGATGACGATATGCATGATTGGAGCCGGAGGCTTCATCGGCTCTCACCTTTGCGACGAACTGATGGTGGAGACGCCGCACGAGGTGCTCGCCTTGGACGTTTACAATGACAAGATCAAACACCTACCTGATTCTGACTCTCTTCCTTGGGCTGGCCATATACAGTTCCACCGACTTAACATCTAGGCTCGAAGGCCTCATCAAGATGGCAGATATCGTAATTTTTTCCTCTCTCTTTTGCCATCATTCGTTTTTTTTTTTTGAAACAGGAGATCGTGGCTCGTCTGATATTTATCTCTGTTACTCCATGAAATACTTTGTTTTTGAGTTTTTGATATTTTAGATCTGGCTCAATTAGTGTTTTTCTGTGTGATTTAAGTTTTCTATTGGGCTAATTCGCTCTCATTGCTGTTTAAAGGCTATTAACGTAAGTATCTGAATTTTTTTCTATTTACAAACAGTCCTTGGTAGATTTATGGCAATTGATTTGGTTTTTATTGTTTTTTCTGACAATGTAGACGGTAAATCTTGCTGCGATATGTACTCTGGCAGATTACAATACTCGTCCTCTTGTAATCTGGACACGATTTACAGCAATTTTATTGATGCACTCCCGGTGGTAAGCATATATGTTACAGCGGTTTCATTCTTTTTTGTCATTTTTAGTTTTCTTGTTTAGTTTGGTTGGCATTGATGTAAAGAGATATTTGATTGTTATTGGTCATGTTCGAGATTGAAGTTGAATCTGAAGTTGTGGTTATTTTGATGTTGGTTTGTGGTTTGACAGGTGAAGTACTGTTCAGAGAACAACAAGCGTCTTATCCACTTTTCCACTTGTGAAGTGTATGGCAAAACAATTGGAAGCTTTGCTCCCTCCGTAAGGTAACCATTCGCTTTCTCTTTTTTAATTACTTAACTGGGAATCATTTCAGAGAGAGTATTTGTATCTATGAGCTATGCTTTGCTTTTAATAGAGAGACATGTATTGAATTGAAATGGTAGGATATGAGGGTCTAAATGACAAAATCTAGGTAATTGGACGGTGGTTAGTTGATTTATAATCCTTCTTACTTCATAGTAAATGTCTTCCAATTTTTACAGATTTTTGGGTTTTGTTTTCATATAATCGGCAAATGGTCAGTTCCCTTAAAAAAGTTGGAAGGGTTGGCGGTATGTGATTGTTTAGGTCAATGTAATAACAATTTTCTGCAGTATTGGAATGGGTTATTAAGTACTAATATGTAATAACGATTCTGAGCTCCTTTTTCTCAAAACTTAATTTTTGGCGGCAATATGGGAGAAGAGGAGCTAGAAGAAGAGAATCAACAACAAAACTCCCCAATCGAACCAACGGAAATCTTAAAATCTCTGAAGCAACAAGACCACGAGTAGCCTAAGATTAGATTTGATATTCCTCCCTTCTGAACTTAATTACCACTTTCATAAGCAGTTCAGAACTGATCCCAACCCTTAGCCATTTTTGTCTACTGGATTGTACTTGTTCAAAAGCTTTTGTTATTCCAAGAATGCCCTGCTGGTGAACCTGCTAATTGATGAATTGGAGGTTAAACCGGTCTCGAAAGATAGTGTATGTACTGGTTGTTGATATGCTCTTTTGTGGTTTATAGGTGGTGATCACAAAAATGTGCAACCTCTTAGACGATGAAGATGATGAAGCTCTAGTGAAGTTGTTGGAGGGCTTGGGTCTGATATTGGGGAGCCTGGCTCTTTATGAAGGGTCTAGATGAAGTAAGACACGTGTCAATCGAGGGGGACGTGTTTTGGCGAGTTGTCGTGACTCGGTGTCAATGTGGATCACATGTATGTCACATCTTAGGTTCGGTCTATCATCCGTAGCGATCACGTGACTACGCACGTGATCGCTGGATGCGATGTTGTTTGTAATATTGCTTACTCGCCACAGGTTGCGAAGGGTGTTGCACGGTTCGCGGGCGACCTCACACGTTGTGGTCCGCAGGCCGTCTTGATCATTCGCATTGTTGATCACATGTCTCGTTGATCGCTGGATGTCCTTTGTGTTATATTGTTCGTAGTCTTGTTCATTCGCCGCGGGCCATTTGGCCTTGACACATGACAGTAAATATTCATAGGTATTAACAATAGGTTTTGTTGAATATCTCTGCTCTCGTTTGTTAGGCATCTTTACCATACAACGATGACTGTAGGAACTATCTTATTTTGTTTTATCTTTACTTGTACTAATTGATATATTTTTGCTCTCTTAAGCTGGCTGTTTCTTTTTTTTTTTTGGTGCCTAGTTTGCACATCACTAAGTTATATTGAAATTTATCTAATGCATCATTCTTTTCACCTTAAAACTTTCAAATTCCCATTTGTGCTATTTTTCATTTTCCTATCTTTGTTACATGACATGGTTATTCTTTTTATGATTGATTTGGTAGGATCCTGCGTACTATGTTCTTAAGGAAGATACTTCACCGTGCATTTTTGGTTCAATCGAGAAGCAAAGATGGTCATATGCATGTGCTAAGCAGTTGATTGAGAGGCTTATTTATGGTTAGCATCTTTTCTGATGATCTGGACATTGCAGCTGAGGGGGGCAGAGAATGGCCTTGATTTCACCACTGTGAGACCTTTTAACTGGATTGGACCAAGGATGGATTTCATCCCTTGTAGGGTGTTGCAAGAGTTCTGGCATGCTTTAGTAATGTTAGTTGAGAACATTTTTCCACAGTCCTGGAGAATGCTATCTAATTTCTGTGTTCAATTTATTGATAGTCTTAGTTTTAATTATGGTTCTTCATTTTCCTGGTTAGAATCTCTTACGCCGTGAGCAACTAAAGCTTGTGGATGGTGGTCAATCTCAGAGAAATTTTGTTTACATTAAGGATGCTAATGACGCCGTTATCTTGATGATTGCGTGTACTAACACTCCTCTCTACATCTTCCTTACCTTACTTAACATCACCCTCTCCTCTTCCCCTTCTCCAAACCTGGCCACATAGTAACTAAACTAGTAGTGTCTTCTGTACAGGAAAATCCAGACAGGGCCAATGGTCATATTTTCAATGTTGGCAACCCAAATAATGAAGTCACAGTGAGGCAACTTGCTGAAATGATGACCAAGGTGAAACGCATGATTGAAGATATTAGTTTCTATTATTCGTATTATATGTAATTTATAACTGTTTGCTTTCGGACTCTTCAGGTCTACACAAAGGTTAGTGGAGAACCTCCCAGATGAGTGTGAATCCTAGAGACAATATAATGTAGAATTAATAAAATTATTATGACACCGTATTCAACCTGTCGCTTTGGCTTAGTGGTTAAGGCGTGTGCCTGCTAAGTACATGGGTTGTACCCGCGAGAGTTTGAATCTCTCAGGCGACGATGACTTTTCTTTTTGGATCACCGTTGGGCTGACGATAGTTCCACTCCCAATTTTTTGGTTAGTTCTACACAACAATCAATATGCCATCAGATTTAAAAACGTAATGAGTATGTTTTACTTGATTCATACTTTGTCAAAAATTAAAACAATCGATATAGAAGATAAATCTCAAAACTTTAATAAAGTTCAAGTTTTCCTTTAAATAAAAACATAAAGGTTTGATTTTAATGACCACCCATGTAAAACGCAAATCAGACAAGAATTGAAGCAAAACATAACATAATATTATCCAAAAGTTTCAAATAAATAAAGGGAAACACCCCCCGCAAAAGTCATTTTAAACCTTAAATCCTTTGTCTACCAATGCCACAAGACAAAAGATGTCTCTCCCAAAAATTGAACATGCACAATAGAGCATGTAAACCGGACCTCATTTGCCACCGTGCTTTGCCTTCTTATTAGATCCTGGACCACCCCCGAACGACTTTGGAGTCTTTGCTGAATTTTTCCCAGCCTGCTTCGCTGGGTGAGGTGTTGCTGTATGACCACCCTTCTTACCATCTGCAATTGCAAGCAACTATAATCAGATTTTATAAAATGAATAGATCAGTAATGATAAAAAATATGTAGCCGATATGAAGTGGCTGAAACGATATGTGATACTGCAGATTTTCAAGTGTACAACAAGAATGACCTGTGTTCTGAGATGCACATTTAGCCTTTTTAGAAGAAGGGGTTGCAGTTTCAGCAGGTCTCTTCTTGCTTGGCTCAACCTTGAAAAGAAGAACAGATGAATTACAACTAAGGAATCAGGTCAAGATTCAACAATTCAAAAGATCATTTGCTATCTTCAATCAAAGATACCTTCTTAGGTGTTTCTTCATCCTCATCATCAGAACTTCCTTCCATAGGCTGTTCATAAAAACAATAAAAACATCAGGTAACAGCGAAGGTAATACAAACAAAAAACAGGCAACAAACAACTCATACACCAAGGATACCCGATATCAGATTAAGGACCAAAGAACATTGAAAATAAATAAAAAAGGATATTCATAAGCAAAATGAATGAATTGAAATTTTAGGTCAAGTGATGAAATGAAACCTCCGCAGAATCACTTTCATCCTCAGAATCATCGCTGTCTTCATCCTCAGTTTTCTTGATAGGTTCTGCTATCTTAACAGCTTGTTTAACGGCCTCCAGCTTCCCAGCAGAATTAGCCTTGGCTGTTTTCACATCTGTCTTGGCTTTTCCTGAAATGTAAAAAAACATTAAACATTTGAAATATGAAATAATCAAAGCTTCAACCATTGATATAAATCTCAGTACAGAAAGAGAAATTACCATTTTCAGCATCAGCCAGAGGAAGCTCCTCCTCGCTACTTTCATCATCACTAGATATATCTGTAAATACAAATAACACACATGATAAATAACTTATCAAAATGAAAAAAAAAACAATGAAAGTAGGAAAAAAAAATTTATTCGAGGCCTCACCAAAGTCATCAGTGGCAACAGAAGAGATCATGAAAAGTCAAGGAAGCATAAGATTGAACAAGAACACTTTGCATTTATTTAAAAACAAAAGTATGGTAATTAAAGAAAAGTAAACTATAATAAAAGGATATCCTTCCTCAGGCACGTAAGTTTTGTAACCGAGAAAATAGACGCTCCCATTTTTCCAGTTGTGAGAAAGCTCAAACTCTTCATCAAATACTAGATCAAAGGATAATTGGGGGCAATTCTGGTGGGAAAGAGTTCCAAGAACAAGTTTCTTCCCATCAGCATTCACATAGAGCGGAACAGAGTCTGCCTTGTTCTTTGACTCACCAAGTGATGCCTAAAACACACACAGCCTTAAGAAGATGAAAAACCAACCATATATAACAATATCAACTTCACCAACAAAATAACTTCGAACCTGGGAAAGATGGATTATGTAACCGGCACCAGGGTCTGCTTTAATAGGCTGTCCAGCCTTAACTTCAATACCTATTTATAACAAAAAAGATGATAAAATCTATCTGTCCAAACTAAAAATACAAAATATCAGCAAATGTACAAGTCTTCAAACATTCTATATAAATCAGAAGCAAACGATCATTCTTATAAAGCTTCCATTCAAAGACAACGCGATGAGGTGAAACCGGAAATACTTCAACTTCCGTATGGGAAATCTCACTAATAAAATAACTGTAAAAGATAATACTAAAACTTATTTTAAAATCATATTGCTACCATGTATGGGCGTTTGAAAGTGATAAGAAGGCATTACAGTGAAAAAGATAACAAAAAATCCAAGAAAAAAAAGATCAAAACTTCCAGAAAACAACTTTTAGCTTCTAAAAACAGAGGAAGTGGCAACAAACAATAAAGAAAACAGCAAGAATGTTCAAGAAAATAGCAACAAAACAGAAGATGAGAGCATAAGCCGAAACCATTAAAATATGAAAAGAGAGAGGAGCTTACCCCAGAACTCCATAGAAAAGAGGCTTAAGGATTTTGGTAGGAGGAGATATCTAGGGTTTTAGGAGGAGGAATGCGCTATACAGAAACAGAGTAAAACCCTTTCAGAGGAGGCGGGCAAGACTGGAGCGTTGAGATGAATTTATAGGCAAATTGCCGCCCGAATGCGTTTATTCGTATTTTAGGTTTTTAACTTCAAAAAAAATTAGGGTTTCCTTTTTAGGGATTGTTTCGATTGGGAGGCTTTATTTTTTGAACATCGGCCCAATTACTTTGGACTTCAAAAGAATAGTTGGACCCAACCAAGCAGATTTTCTAAGAAATATCGATAACTCCGTTCCCATGGCCGAACATCTTTGGGAATGGGGCTTAGCTTGACCCAAATACTATGCTTAAACACCAATGCAACATGTGGGTTAATGTATATTTACTTCTAAATTTCATTTTTTATATTTAATTAGCTTTTAAACATTTTTTTTGACATATTTAACTTTTGAATTTGGCCACAAATATCTAATTGACTTTTATTATTCATTTTGTATATAAATTTGGTCTTAAATATCTAGTTGCTATTTGAATTTAATTTTACCAAACGTCTTTTGGAAAAACGTATTTTTTAGTGGTGTGCAAAATCGGGTTCGGTTAACCATTTGCATATTATTTTGGTTAACTGTTAGGCTCGAGTCACCCAATTTTCGACCCTAAACCGTGATATTCAACCGGTTAACTATTTATTCGGGTAATCGAAAAATTCGGTTCGGTTCAAGCAACAGTTTTTAATTTTGTTTATTAAATATATAAATTTTAATAATATGTTAGAAAAAATATATACTTTTAAAAACCGGTACATTATATTAGTATCTTTTTTAATACTAGCAAGTTAAACACTTAAACTTCATAAAATGAAATTATGCTTTTACTTTTGGGTAATGAGAAAATAAAATAAAATATGATTTTTAATATAAAATATTAAAATGGCATAAAATATAATAATATATATTATATAACTTGTTGATTCGATTTCTTGGTTTGTCCCAAAATCGTAAATTGTAACCGAACCGATTTTTTTTAAATAAAAACCTGAACCGAAACTGATTTTTTGGTTTGATTTTTTTAAATTTCGAAATCGGTTTCGGTTTTTCAATTTTTTGCACACCCTTAATATTTTTACACAGAGTGCATTTATCCACGTGATAGTACAATCAACAAATTTTAAAAACTTCCCCAATTATATGAAATACATGTTTGGTAAGTCACACCTTTCAAGTGTCTGGAAAAATATTAAAAAAAATCATATCACGTTTTTGTGGATTTTTGACACTACAAGTACCAACATGAAAATTTCATTAAAAATAGTAATTACACTAGAAAATCGTAAAAACAAGGTTATATTTTAGTACAAAAATTAAATTCAAATCCGAAAAGTTAAAAGAACAGAATAATATTAGTAATAAATATAAAAAATAAAAGTTAAAAGACTAAAATGATATGTAAGAATAAAACAGTGGCAATATTATGATCTTTTAAAGTTTTACATTATACTTATACTTTAAACAAACAATATTTATTTATTTTTTTGTTTGAGCCAAGGTATCCATCGCTGATAGCAGGGACTAATCCTCTCGCTGCGGGTACTCTCACTAAGAGGTAAACGGCTGGCCATGAAATGTACTTCATTCTCATTGGCTGGAATCGAACTCATGATCTCATGGTTAAGGGATGAGATAAGTAACCACCACACTTGATAGAATATAGAAGCAAGGGAGATAAAAGAATGAGAAAAAGTTTATTAACCTCAAGAACAATCTGACTTTACAATAAGAGGCAAGCAGCTCTGTTTACACAAAGAGGAACTTCTTGAACTTAACAGCTATCATCTAACATAATTCATAACAACCTTATCAGTTGAAGAATTGATACATAACAGACTTACTCTAACACACACATTGTTCTCTTAACTTTTTTGATTATAACTCTAACATGCTTCATGTTTTCTTCTTTCTCTTTCCTTCTTTTAGAGAATGTGCTTATGAATCAGAAGTGAGTTTGTAACCGTAATTCTTCAGGGCATAACACTTTAAGTTATTGTCTGAGATATAGAAAGAATGTTGTAAACAGATGTTTGGTTAACACATCAGCCACTTGTTATGCTGCTGGCACATAGTTGATTTGAAATGACCCATCAGTAACCTTTTATCTTACAAAACTGAGATCTAACTCAACATGTTTGAGTTTAGCATGATGATCAGGGCTAGAAGAATGTGCTATAGCACTAGTATTATCACACCAAATTGTTGGAGTCTTTGTAAGCTTAATCTTTAATTTAGAAATAAGAGATTTGGCCCATATAGCTTCACACATAGCATCAGCTAAGCTTCAAAATTCAGCTTCTGTGGAAGACCTGGACACGACATCTTGTTTCTTTGAGCTCCAGGCCACTAAATTTCCTCCCAGAAAAATACAATGACCATCAGTTGACCTTTTATCATCTATACAAGTTCCCCAGTCAGAATCAACATATTCAACCAAAGTGTTTGGTACGGTGACAGTACTAAAAAACAAGCCATAGTCTATGGTGCCTTTTAGATACCTAATGATCCTCCTAACAGCCTTCCAATGCTTATCAAGCGGTGATTGCATAAATTGACTAACTTTATTAATAGAAAACTGAATGTCGGGTCTAGTAGAGCATATGTGTTGTAGAGTACCAACTACCTGCCTATAAAGAGGGCAATCTTGAAAAGGATCACCATCAGTTAATGAAAGTAGATGAGGGGTTACCATAGGTGTTGGTGAAGATGTAGCATCAATCATCTTAGTCTTGTCCAATAGCTCTAGGATGTGCTTCTTTTGATTAAGTATGATTCATTTGTCAACAACATGAATATTCATGCCCAGAAAAAATGTAAGCTGACCTAAATCCTTTAAAGAGAAGGGTTGGTTGATATCTTTGATGACACGCGCAACTTCATCAGCACTGTTTCCAGTTGCTACTATGTCATCAACATATACCATTATATAGACTTTGTTGCCTTGGGATTCCTGAAAATAAAGCGATGAATCAGCTAGCGATTCTGTGAAGCCCATATTAGACACCAAGTGGTTTCGAAATTTTTCAAACCATGCTCGAGGTGCTTGTTTGAGACCATACAAAGATTTTCTTAGCCTACAAACCAACTGGTTTCCTGCTGAATCTTCTTGCTTAAAGCCCGGAGGTTGCTGCATGTAAACTTCTTCTGACAAGTCTCCATTTAAGAAGGCATTGTCCACATCTATTTGTCGTAGTACCCAGCCATTGTTGAGAGCTACACTAAGCAAAACTCTTACTATCACTAGTTTGACAACTGGGCTGAAAATTTTAGAGTAGTCAAATCATGCTTGTTGAAAGAAACCCTTTGCAACAAGTCTGGCCTTATATCGTGCCACACTATCATCAAGGTTGCGCTTGACTTTGAACAACCACTTACACCCTATAGAAACTCGATCATGTGGCAAAACTGTTAATTCCCATGTGCCCTTTTGAACAAGGGCTTCAATTTCTTTCAAAACTGCTTCTTTCCAAACATCAGAATACATGGCTTGGTGAATGTCTACTGGAACCTCACTCACAGTTTCTGCAAGCATCACTTTAGGATTGGAGATTCCAGCTTTTGATATGGTCACCATAGAATGTGTGAGTGGAACTGGATTACTGGAAACTTCTGAAAAAGGTAATTGTCTGGAAGTATGTTCACTGGATAAACTTTCAGGACTGTTGTTTATGGAAGCTTGATCCAAAGAATGAGCAACTTGCTCCAATGGCTCAACAGAAGATGTCGTTGGAGATTCTGAAGCGTGAACAACAAAAACTTGAACAGACGATTCTGAAAACTGGAATGAACTTGAAGAACTGGAATCTGAACTTGAATTTGACAGAGGATGAGAGCCTAAAGCAGAGTTTAACCTCGGACCAAAACACTTGACTTTAGGAACACCAACTTCTTTTATGACTTTTAAGTCAGCTTCTTTAACCTGCAAACAAGGAAAAACTTGCTCATTAAACTGAACATGCCTAGAGACATACACCTTAACATTTGAATCAATACATTTGTAACCATGCTGAGTTGAGCTGTATCCCAGAAAAATACAAGGCTTGGATTGAAACTGTAGTTTGTGCTGATTGTAGGGCCTAGTCAAAGGAAAATATTGACACCCAAAAACTTTTAGAAAATTATAATTAGGGTGTTTCCCAAAGAATTTTTCATAAGGAGTTAACCCTCTAGAACCTTGGTGGGTAACCTATTAATGAGATAAACAGAGGTATAAAAGGTATCAGACCAATATTTAAATGAAACCCCACTTTGGGCTAACACGGTAAGACCAAGTTCAACTATATGACGGTGTTTCCTTTCTACTCTACCATTTTGTTCAGAAGTGTAAGGACAAGTACGATGAAACTCAATGCCATTTTAAACAAAATAACTTTCTAAAGTTCTAAACTCTGTCCAACATTTAGATTGAACAACTTTTAATTTACAATCAACCTGTCGTTTAGTCATTTTGTGAAAAGCAATTACTATATTTCGAACATCAGATTTCCTGGAAGCAAAATAAATCCATGTGTATCTAGTGGCAGCATCTAAAAAACTAATATAGTAGATGAAATTATTCGAAATTAAAGGTGCAGGACCCCAAACATCCATTTAAACATGTTGCAAAGGTTTATCATAAATAGCTATAGATTTCTGAAACTGCAATTTATGACTTTTTCCTAACTTACAAGCTTCACAAAAAAAGATTCTTTATTGATGTCAGAAATATTACAAACTTTAGACAATTTGACTAAGGTATCACAAGAAGGGTGTCTAAGCCTTCTGTTCCAAATCCAAGCATTGCTAGAAACACTAAAACAATGAGCAAGCTTAACAGAAGAATAAAAAATGGAACCAAACTCCTCAGTCAAAGGAACTACTAAAGCAACACTAGAATCAACAACCCTCGAATTATAAAAATGACTAGAAGAAAGTACAAAACAATTATTAACAGTAATACAACTGCTACTAAAACAAGAAGAATATTCTTCAGACGAATTCAAACGACCAGACGAATTCAAGCCACCATACGAATTCGAACCATCAGCCGAGACAAACTTATAAAGCCTATCACTTTGTAATCATTGAAGTATCATTTGTTACGTTGTCAAATCCTTTACGACACAAGAGTTAGGAAAAAAATCAATAGATACATTATTATCCTTCGTAAATTTAGAGACAGATCAAAGATTTTTCTTAATAGTAGGAACATGCAAAAGATTAGTTAACACTAAAGGTCTAAGCCCAGTTTCAATAGTTGAAGTACCAATGCTAGAAATAGGAACAGAAGATCCATTTGCCACACACACTTTACCAGAGCCATAATAAGGAGTTGAGGAAACGATATTATCTGCATCAGGTGTTAGATGGGAAGTCGCCCCTGAGTCGGGATACCAAGCAGCATCTCCATAAGAGAAGTATTCAGCAACCGCGGCTATAGTCGCACCATGGGTTCAGAACCAGAAGATTGAGTACCACTGAAGACTGGAGAAGCCCCTTGACTATAACTTTGAGTTCCTTGAACATTTTCTTGGGCGAAATTTTAACCTTCAGCAAAATCTTCTGTATATGACACATGATTGACAGACAAAATACTTCAAAAACCTTCAGAAGACTGATCGAACCGAAATAAACATCTACCGGCTAGATGCCCGATTTTACCATAAATCTGGCATTGTGGTCGAGACCGACCGCCATAAACTCTACCTTCACGGCCTTTGAACGTCATTCTACGATTATAATAGATTGAGGAAGGACAAAACCCTAAACTGCTTGAATTTCTTAGAGAAAAATTGTTTGAAGAATTAGGATAGCCAAAAGAATGAGCCATGTTTGGGTTATGAGAAGCAATTGGGCCAGAATTAGAAAACATAATTTTGAGAGTGACCCATAACACCGGAGGAAGAAGGACCTTGAACCATATTGACTAAAGAACCTTGAGCCAATAACTCGAGCTGCCTAGACTCAGTGTCAAGAATGACACTTATCACACCATCGAGATTATAAGGCTGCTGACTTGAGGTTATAACAGCCACCACCGGCTCATACTCTGGTGGAAGGTCGAAAAGAATGGTAGAAATGTGCATTGTTTCTGTCAGAGGATTTCCACAGGCAGCGAGACTATCACACACACCCTGGATCTGAGCAAGATACTCTCTCATCGTTTGATCGCGCTTCCTAATGTTCTTCAAGAAGCAGTGTAAATGCATAACTCGAGTGGTTGAGGTTATAGAAAAAGTGTGTTTTACTTTCTCCCAAATATCAAGAGCGTTCTTGCAATTGACAAGAGAAGGTAAAATTGACAAGCCAATAGATGAAAGTAGCCAAGAACATAAAGCACTTTCTTCTTGCTTGTAACAAACATATTCAGGGTTGAGTACTTTACTTCCTCCTTCACCGGCAACAAACTGCCTAGGAACGACCAGAGAGCCATCGATGTGATCTGTAAGAGCTAGACTCTCAATGGCAAAAAGAATCTGTTACTTCCAAATGAGGTAATTGGAGTCATCAAGACGTATGGAAATAGTCTTGTTAGTGAAAGGTTTTGCAGAAGCGTTTTATGGCATTGAAACCTCTGATACCATGATGGAATATAGAAGCAAGTGAGATAAAAGAATGAGAAAAAGTTTATTAACCTCAAGAACAATATGACTTTACAATAAGAGGCAAACAACACTATTTATACAGAGAGGAACTTCTTGAACTTAACAGCTATCATCTAACATAATTCATAACAACCTTATCAGTTGAAGAATTGATACATAACAGACTTACTATAACAACACCACATCTGATGGTTAAACGATATTTATTTTTAAGCACGATTTTTCACTTAAAAAATATAACTGATGAAACATATCATTCACATAATTGCCGATTTTTAAAAATTACTGACTAAACTACTATACGAAATAAAACAAATCTTGTCGGACGCATTTTTTAAGGGTAAACTACACCAGTCACCACTGAACTAATTGGGCGTACCTATTTTGACCACCGACCTATCAAACTCGTCAATCAGACCACCAAACTTATTAAATTGACCTATTTTGACCACCGCCATTAAAAAACTAACGGATAGGTGACGGAAGGTTAACAAAATGTTATAAAATTACACATTTAATCCCTGCTATTTACACATTCTTTCAATTTAGTCCTAATTTTAATTAATAAAATAAATAAATTAAATTAATTAGGTGGTGACACGTGTCAACACGTTATTGGAGGACTTTAATTATTTATATATTTGATTTTATTAATTTATTTAATCCTCCAATCAGGCGGTGACACGTGTCACCACCAATTTAGAGGAGAAAATGGAAATCAAGCAAACCTGCACTTGGTGGGAGTCGAACCCGGGTGATGCAGGGGTAAAGGAGCACGTCTTTGTGCTTCAAGACACTATATTTAATATATGTCTTATTGTTTTCTATATTTATTCTTTTAATTTAACATATATAATCATCGAATTAATTTCACATATATAACCCTAAACCCCAAACCCTAAACACTAATTTCACATCAAATTAATTTCACATATATAACCCTGAACACTAATTTCACATATATAATCATCAAATTAATTTCACATATATAACCCAAAATCCTAAACCCTAAACATTAAATGCTAAAACCCTAAACACTTAGGGTTTAGTGTTTGGGGTTTAGCATTTAGGGTTGGTGTTTAGCATTTAGAGTTTAGGGTTATATATGTAAAATTAATTTGATGATTATATATGTGAAATTAGTGCTTAGGGTTTGGGGTTTGGGTTATATATGTGAAATTAATTTGATGATTATATACGTGAAATTAGTATTTAGGGTTTTGGGTTATATATGTGAAATTAATTTGATGATTATATATGTGGAATTAGTGTTTAGGGTTATATATATGAAATTAATTTGATATAAAATTAGTGTTTAAGGTTTAGGGTTTAGGGTTATATATGTGAAATTAATTCGATGATTATACATGTTAAATTAAAAGAATAAATATAGAAAACAATAAGACATATATATTAAATATAGTGTCTTGAAGCACAAAGACGTGCTTGGTGCAGTGGCTTTACCCCTGCATCACCCGGGTTCGACTTCTACCAAGTGCAGGTTTGCTTGATTTTCATTTTCTCCTCTAAACTGGTCACCTGATTGGAAAAGGAAATAAATTAATAAAATCAAATATATAAATAATTAAAGTCCTCCAATAACGTGTTAACACGTGTCACCACCTAATTAATTTAATTAATTAATTTTATTAATTAAAATTAGGACTAAATTGAAAGAATATGTAAATAGCATGGATTAAATGTGTAATTTTATAACATTTTGTTAACTGTCACGTCACCTATCTGTTAGTTTTTTAACGGCGGTAGTCAAAATATGTCAATTTAACAAGTTTAGTGATCTGATTGACGAGTTCGATAGTTCGGTGGTCAAAATTAGGTACACTCAATTAATTCGGTGATCACTAATGTAGTTTACTTTTTTTTTTAAGCACAACTAACCGGACATGCACTTTTATTTTATAACTAAAAAATAGCACTTAAAATAACCGCAAAAATATATTATTTTAATAAATAATTCTTTTAAAAATATACATTTCAGCAAAATAGTTTTTTTTATTGTTCAGAGAGAAAATATCAAACCAACCTTAAGTCGGGCCTTCTATAAAAATATGGTCTACATACTGAGCCGAGTGTTGGTTTTTAGATGCAAAACCCGGAGGAAAACAGACGGAAGAAAAAATGGGCAAAAAAATGGTGTCGATAATATCTTCTTCGGCCTTACCAACGCGGTCACTCAACTCATTTCCGACTCACTTGGAACGCTCCAGCAAACTCAACTCACTGTCATGGGCATCTTCGTTTCCCTGTATCAACATATCCGTCAAGCCATTCACAGTCCCTCCTGCTCCATCTATGCACAAGGTACTATTTTTTTGTTCACGTTATTGTGTTTAGTTCCTGGGAAAGAAATTTGGATTACGCAATGAGTTTTTTTATGCTTAACGGTGAACCTGGAAAGATTGAGTTTAATTGTTTACTTGATGGAAATTGTAGCAACTGAGAAATGTCAAGAAATCAGAGTGATTAGCAGTTGAGTATGGTGAAATTAGATGTTCTAGAGTCTGCAAACTGCTACTTTGCTATAATTTTGTCGGAGCTGACCTAGTTAATATGTAATTTGATTTGTCATTTATAAAATGTCGTCTCGTTGACTGTCCTTCTATTGTTTACTGAATCCAGTTTGCTCTTGCGTTGCCCTTTTGTTGATATACTCTTCTAATTGAAATTCAATGATGTCTGATGAACTTTATTAGAGTTTGCTGGCTTGGAAGGAATAATCTATTTTCTATATAAAAGAAGATACATATATATGCTATGCCAATTAAAGTTTCATAATTTAGAAATCGGAACATTATTGTTTGTATCGAATATGCCTCGGCATTGAAGATTTTAAACAGCTTTTTTGCATCGTGGAGATTTATCTCGAAGCAAATGATGGTTATTAGACAGTTTTTGATGAAAATATCATGAAGTCTTAACCTTCAATCCCTGGAGTAAAATAATATCATTCATGGTGCTTCTGTTTTGATGGTTGAAATGAGATGACGTCTTGCTTCGTGGTTTGTTTCGCTGTTTACCAGCGTGTTCACAGGGGGCAGTTAACAGTCAATTGCTGAATTTTACTAGCAACCTCATATGCCATATATATGTGTGTATGTATGTATGATCAAAATCTACTCTCATCATTCTTCTAGATGTTTTTAGTCACTTTTTATACACCATTGTACCTTTTAATAGGGATACCAAATTGTTCAAATTTCATACACCAAGTTGATGGTTGGAAAGGTCGTTGCTTTGACTTAGTAAGTTAATTTTGTTTGACATTTATCTTTAGGTTTCTTTTGTTCAAGCTGCCTGGACCAGGAGATCACGTGGTGAACTTGCAAAGCAACCCAACAGGAAATCATGGAAAAAAAGGACTGATATGTATATGAGGCCATTTCTACTAAATGTTTTCTTTTCGAAGAAATTTATTCACGCAAAAGTGATGCATTGGGGTACAAGCAACATGATATCAGTCGCAACCACGAATGCCAAGGATCTTAGAAACGATCTGCCATCACTCACAGATCACAACGCGTGCAGAATAATTGGTAAACTTATTGCTGAACGATCAAAGGAAGCAGATGTTTATGCAATGTCTTATGAGCCTAGAAAGGGTGAGAGGATTGAAGGTAAGCTAGGAATAGTTCTTGACACCATCAAGGAGAATGGGATCATATTTGAATGAGCCAATCAGCACATTCTGTAGTAAATTGCACACGGAGGGGAAAACTTTAGCCGTGTCAACCGTTGTGAGCCTTTTCTTGCAACATTACCCAGAAATTTAGGCACATTCTCCAAAAGGTTCGTTCAAAACTGGAGATTACACTAGAAATTCCCACGAACAATGAACTAATTTTTGTAATCTTATTGTATTTTCTCTCTAGTCAATAAAACCAACAATTATTATTAGTTAAAATTTATTGAATAATTGAATTTTGCCATCTACGATCCATAAACGGCTATATATTGTCTATAATCATGACAAATTGTTCCTTTTTTTTTAACGAAAATGTGAATTTGTGCCAACATCAAAAGCCATTTTACTTGTGTTTTCTATACAAACAGTTTGAAACTGTGTTGAATAAATGATGATTATACCAAAGCCAAGTGCTTCCTTTCCTTTTTATTTTTTGTGTAGCAAAATGAAATCACCATTGATTAAAAGGATTAACTTTTAATGTACTTGTACACTATGGGTGAATTAGATGGACAATATCAAAATTATTTCTTTTGAGTTTTGAATCAAACTGCCTCATGCACCAAAAACATCACAAGTTTCATCCAAAACCAGAAGGGAGGCCCGAGTCCTTTCGGATCCAGATTCATGTTACATGTAATATACTCGAGACTAGAGAGAGTTTATGGAGGAAAAAGAAGAAGAAGAAAGTTCCCAAAGATGAAAGGACGAGTAATGGCCACGCCTGCAAGTGCACCACTGAAATGCCTTTTTGTAGCCCAGATGAGCAACAATCACTATCTCTAATGGAGGGCCATCTTTCACTCACCCAAATGTGCTCCCATTTCCCCATATCTGCCATCATCATTACAGAAACCTCATTCATATGCCTTGTTTTTTATATTTTTTCTTTAACTCACCCACTTATCTCTCAGAGTTTTATCAGATGCTTTGCTTTGCTCACACTTTCTGCAGTTTCTTTTATTTTTCCTCTCCCAAAGATTGCAAAAAGGAATCAATTGAGTGGAAGTTATTATAGTTGACTGCTGGGGACTCCACTTTCTGAGTATTGGATGGATTGGGTTAAGTGCCCTTATTGGCCTACCAACATATAATTTACTTGTAGCGGTCCTTTTATAGGGTAGCATACCACCTAAAAAGATACTAGGTTCTATCAACAATTTTGTGCCTTGTTTTCTTATCCTTTTGTCCTCAGTTAATTATTCTTTGTTAAAACTTGCTTATGAATCTCTGTTTCTCAAAGTGCTGACAATCCTTTCCAAATTCCCCTCACAAATCACAAACCAATCTGGGTAAAAAATGTATAAGATTTCTGATCTGCCATTATTGTTGGGTGGAATCCTTGTAATAATGGGATAATCATGCTCATAATTAATATTATCTCATTCCTGGACTATGCTAAATTGGCAGTAGTCTGTTCTTCATAAGCTATCCTTACAGTACAGCATTTTCCCCATTCAACATATTGCTTCCCTCTCTCTCTCTCTCTACACACACACATACATATAGGTATATATATAGATAGAGAGAGTTTAAACAACTTTGACAAGGCAACTTAAAGTTAATTTATTCTCTTTAGATTAATTTGGAGCAGCTCATATTTATGATAAGACTCAAGTTCTATCTCTGAACTCGATCAGATCAGTGTAATACTTTAAGATCCAGCTCTTGATTATCTGAACTTCGGTTTTTCGTTGCTTGATCAACCATGGTGGATCAGTTTTCATTTCTGGTAAAAGATCCAAGCAATGAGATCCTGCAAGAAAAAAGGGTTCAACAGATCCATGCTTTGATGCGACAGAAACTAAGAAACATGCAGCCGTTTACTTATATTGTAAGAGATGGAATATAAAGTACCGTTTACTGTATATACTGCAACAACACTATCTGATATGTTCTCCAATACCCTGAAGATAAGATTGGAATATTTGACATTTAAGTCATTATATATGATTGAATGCAAATGATCTGCAGAAACCAGATTGTATAAATGAATTATATGAAAATTTTTGTTTCGGTACCCGCCGCTGCTGTAAGGATCTCTGAGGCCATTAGAGAAAATGATGTTGCTGCCGAACCTATGGAGAATCAACTTTAAGTCCTGTCGAATGGCGATGATAAGAGACTTTTAAGGCTTAGGTTTACGGATTAATAAATGTATGTAATGGTTGGGGAAGGAGATTAAAGAACACAAACATGGCCTCCATAGTAAGTTGTCACCCAATGTGGGCGAGGTTGGACACCAAATAAGCTCTTGCACTTCCTTATGAACTTGGTTAGATTGAATGGCGATGGTGGGAACATTGAAGCACTGTGCTCATGGCCTATAGGCATCACCATCTCACTACATGTCTGTAAAGAGATCAAATCCCATGTAAAATGATCTCATTGGGAATTGCATGCAATCATGGTTAAAGAAAGTTTAGTGGCATTAACATCCGATGACATTTCATACCAGCAACCTAGCCCTACTAATATTGTTATTATTTTATACTAAAATTTTGAGATTTGAATCTCAACATCTGCAACTCTGATTAAGAACCAGTTATAGTAACCTCTCACCTGCCATCTCCAACCCATATATGATTCATCTGTTGGATGGTTGAATTCCTCCATGTCATAGCATGATTTATTTCCCATATAAGCAACAACACCGGCGAATATTCGGCCAAGTGTATCAGTCCCCTTTGGAGCGCCATCGATGCCATGACAGACGATATTAAGGGGATAAGTTGGGGGATAATCATATTGAGCTACTTCAGAATATATTGAATCTAAATAGTCTTTAAGATCAAAGCTTCTCTTCAATTTTCTGGATAAGAAGATACAAAAGGAAATAGATTAGCTATTAGTGCCTCATAATAATATTAAACATGGCATATTGACTAGTTTACTAACTTGCAAGTTTTGAACTTCTTGGTTAGGATTGAAAGTCCATTAAACTTAGAAGCAACTTTATCAATTTCATCCCATGATTTCCGGATAGTTTCATAGCAACTTTCACTAGTTTCCTGTCCATTATAGAACAAGTTGAAACCAGGTTAATAAAGGGAATGGTTTATAGTCAAAAAGAGAACCAAATCAGCCAATTAGAATTCTGAAGTCTGTTTACATTGAAATCCTTAGTCACAATTGCGTAGTAACCAACTTGTGGTGCAAGGTCATCAAAGTAAAGAATTGGAGCTGAGGATGCAAGAGCTCCAAGAGCAACATGTGGATATTTCAGCCGAAACCATGCAGTGAGCACTGCAAAAACATTATGTATATGAAAACTATAAATATGGTATTAGATTAAGAGAACCGGAATTCATGTTAACGTACTTCCACCGTATGATCCTCCGATGACAATCACCGGAGAATCCTTTGCAGAGAGTGTTTTCTTGATATGAAGAATAACAGCAGCATAATCTGCAATAGCTTGAGCCGAGGTGAAATAGCCCCTAATACTGGCGTTTCTCAGAGCTTCTTCCATTGATCCAAATGGTATGGATTTGCCATAGAACCGATGCTGCGAAGATTACAATGTCATGGTTTCTGAGTAAATTTAAAGCCTCCAAAATAGAAGATAAATATAGACTAGGAAAATCATAATCTTACCTCTATATACACCTGCAAAGCCTTGAAACGAGGGGCATTATCTCTGAGAAAACCAATGCCGAATAAATCATAATCCAATGACTCTTCGGCACCGAAATACACCAAGATTGGTGAACTAGTGTTTGGTCCGCCCCAGCATTTAGAATTGATTACATATCTTTGAGGAAATCTGGTGAAACTTTCGGGTTTGTAGTTGAAGTGATCGAGTGTTTGGCTGTAAAAAAAGGTCTTGAAATCCTTGGAAACCGATGAAATCGATCCGGCTTCGGCTTCGGGTCTATTTCGGATTGTTCTTCGAAGTGTTCCCAGCCTTGGGAAGCTGAACTGTGTTCCGGAGACATGGGATAAGCAAATTAAGGAAAACAAAAGCAATGTTTGATGATGAAATGAGTGTCTCGCCGAGTCCATGGACTTTGTTTATCTGCAAGAATGGAAGGTTTGGAGTTGTTTTTCTTGAGCTATGTTCTAGTTCAAGAGGATCATTCTATTTATACTGTGTCGGAGTTTGGTTACAGCTAATTAAATTATGTACAGTGAGATTTATAAATAATGTGTTCAACATGTAGTCTGCACATATGTCCGACATTAATGACACGAGTTTAATATACTCTCTAAGTATACAAATATATTATTCTAGTGTGAAAAAAAAACGTATCGATGTGTAAAAATAGCTCGACTCCGGTTAACATTTAATTATGTATAAATTTCTCATATAAACTAATCAGTACGTTATTAATTCAGCATATAACTTCTTAAAAATACGTAGAATATATCTCGTTCGATAAAGTATTTGTTCATCATAAATTTAAAGCGTATGTAAAAGAAAATGGACATTAGAATAGATAAAACGTCAATCAGAATTGGGTGTCCCACACCTCCAAACATTAATCTATATATATATATATATATATATATATATATATCAGTGGTGGCTGACTGGATGTTTATGCGGGGATGTGTTTATGGTAAAATACTTTATGAAAAAAAAAACAAAATCACATGGATTATAGCTCTGTTTGTATCTTTATAATTAAATAATCAAATAATAATAGTAATAAAAACTAATCAAAGTTTGAAATCATTAGGAGACCCCACGTTAAAGCTCATAAGGGAACACTTTCTTTCTTCTTTTTAGAATACACCCTTTCTTTCTCATATGATGTCAAGATTACTAAAACATATTACATATATGAGAATTATTTTGATATTGAAAAATTTTAATTTCATAAATAAGATTAAATAAATGATATATACTCAGTTTTGATTAATTTATACTTTTAATATCATATAAAGACACTATTAATAGATTATTTTAATGATTAAGTGGTATTAATACTTTTTTATTCAGAGTTTTGAATCTTGTTCCTCTTCCAATTATACAAAAAAAAAATCAATGTTATCTATCTTTCATCTATTATGGGTAATTTTATTTTTATAATTTAATGATGATGAAGACAAATTGATAACAATGTTTTAATAAAAAATCATTTAAATGTTAAAATAATGTGGACTCCTGGGATTTGGCAAAGCAAAGCATGTAATTTTAGAATAAACTGTAGGTTTATATTGTTAGATTTCAAAAATATTCCATTAGTCAGGTGTTGCCCATCAAAGCCAGATGTGCGACGCTGATTAATCCAAATTAATCAGGATAAAATTTTAAAAATCGGAAGGACAACAAAAAAATAATTCATTAGCATTTAGAAAACTTCTCATTATTATTAATTTTACTTATTTGTAGCAATAACAAGTATATTATAGTTAATTAATTTTATAATACAACTATAATGCATGCACTTTTTTTGAACATTATCTACTTAGGGAAGAGGGAACGGATGTTCCTACTACAATTCGATCCCAAAATTTAAGAGAAGGGTAAGACCCGGGTGAGACGTGGTCTGCCACTCGGCTGTCATTGCACTCTTTAATGCATGCATTTTTAAAATACTTTTATTTTCAAATAAAATATAGACCGATGTTGACTACATTTCAATGCAACACTATCCCCTGAAATGCAAATTTTATTCCTGAAAGGCCATGTGAAATCAACTTTGTCAAGTGCTAAAACAAGCTGACCTTGAGAGAAGAACTAAAGATAATGGGTAGCTAGTTATTTCAGTTTTGACTGAACAATTCATCTGCCATTTTGTGTTTGTTTGTGAGTGGACCTAAATGGGGGATATGTTCAAAATTCTACAAAGTTGCATACACACACATGCATCTATATATGCACATCTAAATCTTATATTATTTATAATTCTGATAAAAGGAGCAAACATTGTTATGATTTTGAAGTAAAAACAAAATGAACATGTTTGGTAATTAGCGGATAATCGATAGCGGATTACATGAGCTGATAGCTAATTGCAGTATTTGATTTGACTAGCAGATTGTATTAGCTGATTGTATAAAAATGTTTGGTAAAATTATTTTATAGTTATTTGATTATTTAAACTAGCAAAATGACATGTAAGGACATGATTTATTCGATATTTCATACTTTTTTGAATAGTTTATTAATTATCAATATTTTGTATCTATTGATATTAATTAGATTATGAAAAATAAGTTTTTTTTAATATAACATTACTAAGCATGTTTGAAGGATCTATATATTAATTTATTATTTATATAATTTTTAATATAATTTAATTATTAATTATTAAATCTAAATAAAAGTATAAATGTGTAAGAATAAAAAGAAAAAAAATATTAGTTTACAAATGTTACAATTTAAATACATGAGGATGAATAATTAAAATAGAAAATGTTAAATTTAGGTTATATTGAGATTTTTTTATAATTGTTAAGGGTAAAAGAGTTTTTACAACTTGTTGGGAATCAAAGTGCGGAACAATTCCCCCTTGAGATTAACCGGCTAAAATAGAGAAATAAACTAGAAAACAATACAATAAAAGAACACAAGGTTTTCACGTGAAAACTCCCAACCGGAGAAAAAAAACCACGACTGTTGTCAAAGACAACCCGAGAAACCACTATGTGAAAATTGTTACAAACACAGACTATTCTCACAAACCAAATACCCCAAGTACACCTGAGAAAATATTTAACTACACCTTTCACCACTCTAATACAAGAGAATATAAAGGAATTTAGAAGTCAAATAGAACTCTCAATACTTGACTTGGTACACTTGAAAATGGAAATGGTTAGACCTATTTATAGTTGAGTTCCAAGGACTAACTTAAAAATAGCCTGATCTTTAGGGACCATAAAATAATTTTCCCATTAATTATTTCCAACTTGTTTTTCCACCATTTTCAACAACCAGTTTGGACTTTGTGGTTGCCATCTTTGACAAACAACAATTTCAAGTCATATTTTCCAACAAATCTCCACCATGACTTGAAATTCCACCGCTTTCACAATCTCAAAGTAGAAATTGTCGTACTCCAGCATAAAAAGTACACCTTTAGAAAACCTTGATACATCAAAAATGCTGAAACTTATGGTGCAACTTCCATGTTGGCTCCCTCTGGAAGTTCATCAGCCATCGACACCACACACCTTGCATCAATGCCAATCAATGCCCGTGTGTAACTTCAGATCCGCTAGCAGCAACACATCCCCTTCCATGGTAAAGCGGAGATACCATGAAGACGTCATTATCAACTTCATAGAAGAAAATCATCTCATGTGACAATTGAGGCGATGCTAGCTTCTGATTCGGAGCTTTTTGCCGAACTTGCTCCTCATGGACAATTTTTTCTTACATGTTCAGCCTTTCCACACCTCCAGCAAACCACATTCTTTTTCTTATTCTCGTTCACTGCCAATACCGAGTCTGTTGAATCACGAACTGTGGAATCACAACCTCCGTTCTTCAACTTCTCTCCTCAGAAATGAGCTTATTGGCAATCTCTGAAAAAATCAGAGTTTCCTTCCCATACATCAAAATAGGTTTCATGTGTTCATAGGAAGTCGGAAGAGACAATATAAGCTGTAGAGCTTTATCTTCATCATCGATCTTAACTCCAATAGACTCTAATTCAGTGACAATATGATTGAGTGCACTGAGATGATCTGAGATCCTGAAACCTTCATCCATACGCAAGGTATGAAATGCTCCTTAAGGTGCAATCTGCTTGAAATGCCTTTCCATTGGTACAATGCTTCAAGTTTCTCCCAAATTTCTTTTGCATCGGAGATTCCTTTCACATTAGGAAGAACATTCTTTGCCAAAGCCAAGCGAATTGAACTTGCCACTCTCAAATCAAGATCTTCCCAATCTTCATCACTCATACTAGAGTCGGCTTTTCCAGAATCATTGTTGGCAGGCTTTCCTTTTAGTGCCTTGTACATCCCCAATTGCATTAACATGTCTTTCATGTTTATTTGCCATAAACCAAAGTCGATCTTTCCATCAAATTTCTCTATGTCACACTTCATGGCGGATGCCATCACAACTGAATGTAGTCCGTGAACAATGCACCAGGTAGTTCCCAGAAAAGAGAGGTGGATCACAATGATCGCTCAAATACCAAGTCTTTCCTTAGCCAAAACTTTCCTAGACATGCACTTCCACACTACCACAGTAACCACCAATAGAGAAGAAGCCAAGAACAATCTCCAAGAAACCACGAACTCAAAGTAACCGTGAAAAATTATCTTTTCCAAAATGGAGGTTCAGACAATGCTGCAACCACAAGGATAAGAAAATTATCACTCATTCGGCCTCGCTCTGATGCCAATTGTTGAGAATCAAAGTGCGGAACAATTCCCCATTGATATTAACCGGCTAAAATAGAGAAATAAACTAGAAAACAATACAATAAAAAAACACAAGATTTTTACGTGGAAACTCCAACCAGAGAAAAAACCACGACTGTTGTCAAAGACAACCCGAGAAACCACTATGTAAAAATTGTTACAACACACCGACTATTCTCACAAACCCATACCACAAGTACACTTGAGAAAATATTTAACTACACCTTTCACCACTCTAATACAAGAGAATAGAAAGGAATTTAGAAGCCAAATAGAACTCTCAATACTTGACTTGGTACACTTGAAAATGGAAATGGTTAGGCCTATTTATAGTTGAGTTCCAGGGACTAACTTACAAATAGCCTAATCTTTAGAGACCAGAAAATAATTTTTTCATTAATTATTTCCAACTTGCCCAACTTGTTTTTCCACCATTTTCAACAATCCGTGCAACCATTTTGGACTTTGTGGTTACCATCTTTGACAAAGAACAATTTCAAGTCATATTTTCCAACACAACTCTTATGTCAAAACCTCTAATATTAGCTCAAACTTATAATTTTAACTCAAACCGATGTTTATCAAACATAACCAATACGAAAAATGGTCCAAATCAATAAGCAATTAGATGTATATCAGATAAAGCCTACCCACATTTCACATTTCTTACTATTATGGCAACTGAAGCCACAAGCCTACCACAGTCCCACTCTTTCCACTTCCACCCACACACTTGAATCTGCCTAATAAGGCAGGTCAGGTCATAATAATCTGTCATGTCGACCGATTCAGAGTTGACATGATTGGGCAACAAATTAATGAATCCTTGTAGATTGCATTTCAAAGTTTGATATCTGTCAACTCTCCAGTTTTAGACTCGTGTGAAAAAAGTGTATAAAGTACTATCAATTTCAAAGAGAATATGAATAGGATGAAAGTAAGATTCCATTCATTCTACAAGTTTCACTCCAATATATATATATATATATATATAAAGAAAAAGAATCCAAGTGGAAAGCAAATTAAGCAAACAAAGATGGTATGAACATCGCAGCAAACCACCAAAACATAAAAAAAGGACCCTTCAAGACTTCATTGCATAGCATGGATTTTGGACATTTCTGAGTAAATTAAAACACCAAAACTTACTTTACAACAGTAGGAATCCCCAAAGACAACCAAACCACAAGGAACCATTTATTAAACCAGCAGAAACACAACGCTATGCTAACAAGTAGTTTTGCTTTCATGATTATTCACTGCAAGCCGGAGAGAAACCTCAACTTTCAATCTATTAAAATTCCGTATCATGACAGAAATACCAGAAGAAAATGCTAGCCCAATTGAAAAGGAAAAACAACCACGCAGAGAAAATTTTGTTCTTACAGAGATCATCCTCCCATTTTAGTGAAGGCTCAATGAACAGAAGGGGAATTGGGAAGAACGGCTTAGTTTCTGTATATTGGTGGAAAGCTTGATTGTTTTGTTGCTCTGAAAGGCACCCTTAGTTGGCTCTGATGCGCTTGTCTAAACTGTATATCGAGCTTATACATTTTCTTTTGGAGATGGGCTTCTCCATTTTTCTTAATTTAAAATTTTAGAAAGCATGTAGGAGTATATTTTTTTGTTATTTACTAATCGGGCCCTTTGGCCCGTCAATAAAGAGGTTAGGGGTAATTCAAATAGTTAATATACATTTCGGTAAGTTTTAATTTGGCATTTAAGTTTTTTTATTTAATTAAGTACTTAAATTTGGTATTTAATTTTTTTGGGGTGCAATTGAGTATCTAAATTTATTTTTTTATTCAAACTGATATCTAAATTCTACTTCTTGGTTTAAATTTGTCAAAACTCGTATATATCAATTTGCATTAAAAAAGTTCATATACTAATTTAAACTAAAAAGTCACGTTTAGATGTCTAATTAGACAAAAAAAGTTGTAGTTAACAAATTAAACTTAGAATTCAAGATTAACAGCTCAATTAGAAAATAAAAACCTGAGGTACCAAATTGAATAGTCAAACCAAGTTTAATACCCAAATAATCATTTAATGAATATATGATAACCTTGAAAAACAATAATAAAAATAATAATAAAACTAAAGCGTACAACAGGAACTCAGAAGATACAAAATATTTACTATTTTTTTATAAGAAATGATTTATTAAGTAAAATAATAAAAGATTATAATTATATTTGAAACCAAGAAAAATATATAGTTATTTGAAATTATAATTTAATAAATAATTTGATTAATCAAGTTTAATCCTTAAAAACTTTATTTATATTCAAATTAATTAATAGCTTAATGGTATCATAAGGCCTTGAACATTTGTAAAAAAAAATCAATTCAATCATTTATTTTTTCACCCAATTAAGTCATAATGTTTCAAAATTTGATCAATTTACCCTTTGACCAACATTGTTGGTAAAATTTAACATTTTCTAGGTCAATTGGTGTAATGTGTCGTGTTACAGAGTTGTCACTTGATATTTTTAATATTTTATTTTATTTAAAAAATTCTTTAAAAGTTATAATAATCTTTAAAAAATTCTAAAAAAATCTGTAAATATAACGTGATAAGATTATAGTGTATTTCATGTGATAGTAATATCTCAAGAAATATCTGTAAAAATTAATGATCAAAACTGATAAAAGAATTGAATTGATTATATTTATTGGTTCAAAGTTTAATTAGGTGTAAAAAATTTATTTAATTAATTTTTTTATAAATTCAAGAATTTGAAGCACTTTTAAATTTAAATTAATCAATAAAAAATTAATCAGAAATGAACTAAGAGGAAAATTGTAAAAGCAAATAAAAAATGGCAAGGAAAATGCGACGCTCACTCTCCGAGTTCCGCTTCTACAAATCTAATGTAATAAAACTTCCCCACTAAAAATTAATTTCCGAAAGTCTATAAAAAAATCCCCCAAAATCAACAAAATCGCCATATTTCTTATTACTTTGTCATCTACCGACGAATTTTCTACCAAATAGTCCCCTAAAGAAAAATTAACAAATCTAATCTAATAAACTTCACTCCCAAAATTTCATTCACTTCCCAACCGATCCCGTTAAGGGAACAGAAAAAAGAAAGCAGATCCGTGGAAATTAAAGACAAAAGGAAAAAGGCTTTTTCAAAACGGTGATGTATGTTTTTGATCTGGAGTTGAAATGAAATGCAGCAGTCGAATCTGTTCCCGTTCGGCAGCGTTTTGGGGAATCCATTTTTGTTGAATGGCGGCGTTGGCGATCTAAGCGACGGTGGATTTGAGAGCTCTAGGGTTTTCTTCTTGGTTCCTTTTTTGTTATCCCAAGGAGGTGGAATGGATTTGTCCAAGGTTGGGGAAAAACTCCTCAGCTCCGTGCGTTCCGCGCGATCACTTGGTCTCTTGCCTTCTGTTCCCTCTTCTGATCGGCCTGAGGTAAGTAATGTAGCTCAAGACTTACTTAATTGAATGTTTTGTTTATCGAGGTCTTTCTTTTGCCAGGATTCTTTACTGAGGCTTAATCCACTGCATTTGATTAGTTTTGGGAAATTGGATACTAGTTATAAATTAGTGTTACTTTGATGAAGTTTAGTTAGATTTGATTTGAAGTGAAATTAGTTTTGTCACTGGACTTGCTAAAAATGCTGCATTTTAAATGATTAAGGCTTTTGTTTGGTTGTTACTTTTTCTTCCCTAAAAAATTGCTATAAAGTAAAAGTAGATGCTCAATGAACATAGAATGCAACTGAGTTCTTAGATAATTGTTCAATATAAAATTGAAATCATGTGTTCTGTGCTGGGCGAAACTACATTTTAATTTTTAAATCTTAAGAAATCTTTGCTTTTGATATCCGTCTTTTGGTTTTGGGAGGTAAATGTTAGGTATCAAAAGCTATTACCAAATGGGCTCCATAAAAAAACATAGCAGTAGATGGAACTAGGTATAGATTTTTATGTTTTTATAGCCAAAAGCTTGCTGGGTTTTGTGATTTATATGTTAACCATAGAACTATATCTGTTCTTTTGTATAGTAGGATCGATTCTCCTGATTATGCCAAACTCAAATGAGTCACGATTTGTGAAATTTTGATCCATATGTTCTTTCCCATCTTATACAGGTTCCAGCTCGAGCTGCTGCAGCAGCTGCTGTTGCTCGTGCTCTTTCAGGATTGCCAGCTAGTCAGCGATATAGTCTTCCATCGAGTTCTGAAGAACTGATGTCAATATATGGAAGCAAACCTCAGAGTCAAATAGTGGAAGAGATAGAGGAAGAATTCTATGAGGAGGTATTTCTTGGATTTTTTGTGCGTAGGTGTATTGCAGATATGTAAATTATAATTTGAGAATTGTTGTCTATAGTGCAATAAAAATCAGTGAAGTTTTATTTATAAATATTTCTTTTAGTCATCTAAATAATTAAGCTGAACATAAAAGAGTAGTTTCTATTGCTTTTTTTGTTGTTTTGACCTTTATTCTTGTTGATATTTCTTTATTAATGCCTTTTCTGCCTATACTAAACATATTCTAAATTATATGCTGTGCTTCAAGTAGATAAGAAAGGACTGTTTTGTTATGGTCTGCATGCTGTTTTTGCTTTTTATTTATTTATTTTCAATATGAGATTTTGAATTCCGAAGAAAACCGAAAGACTAGTGTTTAGCTCTTAGTTTTTAGATTCTAGTAGTTGAAAAAAACAGACAGAATAGTGTTTAGCTTTTCTTTATTATTATTTATGTTTCTGTATATTTATTTTTTCGATCTATGGCAGGAGTTTGATCCAATAAAACATGTCCTGGAGCATATCCCTTCTGAAGAAAATGAACTAGAATATTTTGAGAAACAGGTGTTATTTTGGCCTAGTTTTCTTATTTTAGTTTTTTAAGTTCTGTTATTTGGCTTCTTCCGTTTGAGCACCTCGATTATCTATGTTGTAGAATACTAGACTTTAATGCCTTTTATTTTCCTCTCTTGGCAACTTTGATCCCCCCAATATTGTTTAACTACAATCCTCAACATATTTAGATCTCCCAAGCCTTTTGTTCTAATTGTGAGAAAATAATTTATCATTTTTTCTGGTATTCTTGTTAGCAAGTGCCTGTTACAAGCAATGGATATGATTATGGTTTCCTGACTCTGTTCTTTGCTTATCATTTTTAGTGTAAACACACTGGTAATGATTAGGGCATAAAATTAAGACATCTGATCATAACAAAAGATGTTTGGGTTTTATGAATTGCCTAAGGTTGACTAAGCAATTGTGGAGCCAAAGTTATAAAAATAGGGAGGTATACTGTTCGTTATGGCTTTGATGACATTTATGATTCTATTGGTTATCTTAATGGATGCCAGCCCATTGATAAAAATGTCTTTTTGTCTGGAAATCTATAAAATCATACATCATATGTTAAATATGGGCGATGAATTTCAAGTAATGGGAATTACATGATAAGTTTTTAAATGGGAAGTTGGTGAAAAAGTTATAGAGGGATGTTATGTGTTCTCCATTATTTTGTGATGGTGTTTTTTACGCTCCTGAGGTTTCTAATGGATTGCCATCAGACAGCTTTGTTCTTTTTCTGGATTTTTCATTAAGATTATCTATTTAGCCATTCGTCTTCATCTCCTTGTAGGCCACACTTAGATTAGCTCAATTGGATAGAGTAGCAGAACATTTATCCCGCAATGTCATGGAGCATCATGAAGTAATGGGTAAGTTTTCTAGTGAGATTTCTTGTGTTTTCTCTGCTATATAACCTCTATTTATGCATCATCTGATTTTATTGTATAGGTGTACAAGTTGTGCTCCTCTACCTATCATTAGAATGAGAAGTGTGTTTTTGCATCATTGAATGAAGTTTTCGACTATGATATATAGAGTATCAATCATCTGAATTCTTTATCTAATCTCTAGACGTCAAGATTTTATGTGTATATTTACTTAATTTAGTCCCCTGACACTAGTTTTTCATTAAAGATGGAGTTTTTTGGTGCCTGTATCAAAATATATATTATGCATTTCTGTGAATGGTTAAAAGATGAGTCGTCTTATGGTTTTATGATTCTTACTTTA